>JAJAGP010003050.1:23268-38743 GCA_025084515.1 Ancistrus triradiatus
CTACGTCCATGCCGAATTTCGTGACTGTAGCTCAAAAACTGTGACCTGTGAAAACGGTACAAAATTCGACCAAGAATAATAATAATAATAATAATAATAAGATCTCGGAAAACAGTATGTTGGCTTTTTCAAGCCAACCTAATAAGACCTCTCAAACAGCCAACCTAATAAGACCTCTCAAACAGCCAACCTAATAAGACCTCTCAAACAGCCATAACTCCAAAAATAATTAACCGATCGCTTATCTGAAAAGGCTTGTGTGGGAGAGGACCCCTTGCTGATCGCTCTGACATAAAATAGTGTGAATTGATGAGAAAGTGTCAGAGTTATGACAAGTTAAAAACACAGGAAAATGTAGAAAATGGCAAATCAGAGTTGAGGCAATTATAATGGGGGTCAATGGGAGGAACATCAATACCTAGTCCCGAACAAATCGTCATAACTCGAAAGATGATTTGTTGAACGACGAGATACTTTGATGTGTCATTAAGGGGAAGTAGCTTTACCATTTGAAGTTTAAAAGGAGTTTCTAGATGAACGTCTAATGATTTTAGACACGTTTGTTCAGTGAAAAAGTGAATTAATAAAAATCCCTAAAATCTCAGTTTCAGGCGATTTTGGACCTCTCAATCAAATGATCATAACTCCAAAAACATTTAACCAATCAATTATCTGAAATGTTTGTTTGAGAAAGGACCCCTTGGTGATCGCTACGATATAAGATGGTGTGAATTGAAAAAAAAGCCTCAAAGTTATGACAGGTTGAACACAAATGAAACTTTGGAAAAAGCCTCCTCGAAGTTCCGAAAATTGCTTGCGCAACACACTAATGAAAATATTTCACACTACTAATAATACACACTGATAATAATAATAATACGATGAACAATTAGTGTGGTGCTTGTGCAACACACTAATAAAAACTAGAACGTGTGTTGCGGCGGTGCATGCCCCTGCGACGTGCATCAGAGACCAAGTATGTAGGTCGAAAGCCAACTGTAGTCACCACAGGGTGCACACGGGACCAAGGCCGCTGAACTACAAAACATTAGGTCTAAAAGTGACAGAGTGTACTCACACTAGGCACGGTTGCCTGAACCGGGCCAGAGTCCGAATGGGGAGGGGGGACAAACGCACTCTGGCCCGCACTTACACTAGCCTCACACAGAAACGTGCTCCGGCGCGCTTTCGTCATGCTTTCGTCATCACCATGCACGCTCGCGCAGCACACTTCATGGTTGTACATATGATCGGGTAATCACGTACGTTTATGCCGTTCGTTGCTTTCGTTTTGTGCGCGCTGTGCAGCGACCTCAGTAAGCACCAGATACCGAAAAATAGTTCATCATCAGTACATTTATTACAAGGCTTATTAGAGCCGTGTCAGCGCGCAAAGAGAAACAAAAAGTCACATAGTAAGTACAAGCATAAAGTCCGCTGAACAGCCGACATACAGCGCATCGCATAATCAATGCACCTTATTATAAAACTTATTCTCCCTGTGAGTCGGCGCCAACAAATAGAAATAAAAAAGCATGTATAAGTATGAGCATAGAATGCGATGTGCAGCGCGAGAAGCCGGAACACAGCGCGCTGCATTATCAATACACTTATTATAAAGCTTATTAGTGCGAACAAATAGAAATAAAAAAGCCACGTAAAATTATAAGCATAGAATGCGACGTGCAGCGCGAGAAGCCGGAACACTGAGCTGCATTATCAATACACTTATTATAAAGCTTATTAGGACTGTGTGTTAGCGCGAAAAAAGAGAAACAAAAAAGTCACATATTAAATACCAGCAGAAAGTCCGCTGTACAGCACGATAAGGCGAAATACAGCGCGCATAATCAATGCACCTTATTATAAGGCTTGTTATGGCTGTGTGTCAGCACAAACATAGAGAAATAAAAAATCCCTGTATAAGCAGAGTCTGATCTGATATGCAGCATAAGAAGTTGGAACACAATGGCTGCATTATGAATTATGCATTATTATCAATGCACTTATTATAAGACGTATTAGGGCTGTGTGTCAGCGCGAACAAAACGAAACCAAAGAAAGGCACAGAAGTATGTTATTACCCGATCACATATGTACAATAATGAAGTGCGCTGTGCTGTGTGGGCGCGTCTGTGATGACGAAAGCGCGCCAGAGTGCGTTTGCACTCACCCTACAAACATACCGTGCTGGAGTCCAGCGAACCGCGCCCTGGGCCCACCTATTTCAAGCAGGCCCCAGTGTGCTTCGTGAATCGGGCCCCGGCGCATTTGGGAGCACTCACACTAGCCAAACGAAACGCGCCCGGGTGCGGTTTGAATTGCCTAGTGTGAGTACACCCAGCGTTACATTCAATGACCTTCCAGAGGCCCCAGTGACCTCAAGGACAGCAAAAGCATGACATGTCACCTCAGATTGCACCCGGTATCAAGCCTGCCGAATTTCGTTGCTATACATTGAAAATCAACTGAGTTATGGTCAATGACCTGCCAGGGGCCCCAATGCCGATCCTGGGCCCTCAGGGGCCCCAGGGGCATGACATTTTACCTCAGATTGCACCCGGGACCAAGTCTGCCGAATTTCGAGAATTTCGAATTTCGAAAATCATCTGAGCTGTGATCACTGACCCACCAGGGGCCGCAGTGACCAGCCGTGGCCCTTAGGGGCCCCATAGGCATCACATGTCACCTCAGATTGCCTCCGTGATCAAGCCTGCAGAATTTCATGGCCATAGGTCGAAAACCGACTGAGTCAGGGTCAATGACCAGGCAGCTGCCCCGCTGCCCAGCCAGGGCCATCAGGGATTAATGACATGGGCATGACATGTCACCTCAGACAGCACCCGTGACTAAGCCTGCCGAATTTTGTGGCTGTAGGTCGAAAAACTGACTGAGTTACAATCATTGGCCTGCCAGGGGACCCAGTGCCCAGCGGGGGTGCAGAGGGGCCCCATGGGCTTCACATTTCACCTCAGATTGGACCCGGGACCAAGCCTGCCAAATTTCATGGCCATAGGTCAATAATTAACTGAGTTACAGACATTGGCCCACCAGAGGCCCCAGTGCCCAGCCGGGGTCCTCATGGGCCCCATGGGCATGACATGTCACCTCAGATTGCAGCTGGGATCAAGCCTGCCAAATTGTGGCCGTAGGTCGAAAACTGACTGAGTTACGGTCATTGGCCTTTCCAGGGGCCCCGGTGCCCAGCCAGGGTCCAGAGTGGCCGTATGGGTGTCAAATTTCACCTCAGATTGCACCCGGGACCAAGCCTGCCAAATTTTGTGGCCGTAGGTCGAAAACTGACTGAGTTACGGTCATTGGCCCACCCAGCGGCCCCAGTGCCCAGCCTGGGTCCATAGGGGCTCTTTTGGGTCCTTTGGACCCTTTATAGATATTTATATAGTGCTATATGGTATAAGGGTCAGTGGGATTAGTGGACCTGTGTATATAGAGCAGATCTGTGCTGATAGAGAGAAGCCAACCTAATAATAAGATCTCAGAAAACAGTATGTTGGTTTTTTCAAGTCAATCTAATAATAAGATCTCGGAAAACAGTATGTTGGCTTTTTCAAGCCAACCTAATAATAAGATCTCGGAAAACAGTATGTTGGCTTTTTCAAGCCATCCTAATTAAATATCATAAGATCTCGGAAAACAATATGTTGGCTTACCTATTAAGATCTCGGAAAACAGTATGTTGGCTTTTTCAAGCCAACCTAATAATAAAGAAAAATAAGTGCATCTCTGATGCAAACACTACATACAAACTCATTCACGCTCTTTCTTTAAAAACTTTGCATTGCAAGCCAAAAATGTTAGCATGTCAACATGCTCCTGGCTAAAGCTGGCTCTCTTTTTTTTTTTAGAGACTATATTTCCTGCCGCAGAAAATAGACGCTCAGACATAGTTGAAGTAACAGGAATGCATAAATAGGACTTGGCAAGCCTGCCCTCCTCCGGTTATCTGGGAACGAAGTGCCACCAACGACTTTCCTGCTTAGACTCAAGATCCTAGAGTGACTCTGTGTATTGGACTACTTAATACTGATGTGCATATTTTACATTTTATTTGAACTATGACTCCATGACTTATTAGTTTAGATAAATTAGTTTCATTTTTGAGTGTTGGTCCCCAAAAGGGTTCTTCCTCATACAGCGGGGCAAAAAAGTATGTAGTCAGCCACTGATTGTGCAAGTTCTCCTACTTAGAAAGACGAGAGAGGTCTGTAATTTTCATCATGGGTACATTTCAACTATGAGAGACAAAATGAAAAAGTCCAGGAAATCACGTTGTAGGAGTTTTAAAGAATTTAATTGTAAATCATGGTGGAAAATAAGTATTTGGTCACCCACAAACAAGCAAGATTTCTGGCTCTCACAGACCTGTAACTTCTTTAAGAAGCTTTTCTGTCCTCCACTCGTTACCTGTATTAATGGCACCTGTTTGACCTCGTTATCTGTATAATAGAAACCTGTTCACAGCCTCAAACAGTCAGACTCCAAACTCAACCATGGCCAAGACCAAAGAGCTGTTGAAAGACACCAGGAAGAAAATTGTAGACCTGCACCAGGCTGGGTAGAGTGAATCTACAATAGACAAGCAGGTTGGTGTGAATAAATCAACTGTTGGAGCAATTTTAAGACATACAAGACCATTGATAATCTCCCTCGATCTGGTGCTCCACGCAAGATCTCACCCCGTGGGGTCAAAACGATCATGAGAATGGTGAGCAAAAATCCCAGAACTACAGAGGGACCTGATGAATGACCTGCAGAGAGCTGGGACCAAAGTAACAATGCTACCATCAGTAACACTATGAGGGGGACTCAGATCCTGCAGTGCCAGTACATGGCCAGGCCCGTCTGAAGTTTGCCAGAGAGCATATGGATGATCCAGTAGATGATTGGGAGAATATCATGTGGTCAGATGAAACCAAAATAGAACTTCTTGCTAAAAACTCAACTCGCCATGTTTGGAAAAAGAAGAATTCTGAGTTGCGCCATACCTACTGTGAAGCATGGGGGTGAACCTCATGCTTTGGGGCTGTTTTTCTGCAAAGGGGACAGGACGACTGATCCGTGTTAAGGGAGGAATGAACAGGGCCATGTATTGTGAGATTTTAAGCCAAAACCTCCTTCCATCAGTGAGAGCATTGAAGATGGAACGTGGCTAGGTCTTCCAGCATGACAGTGATCCCAAACAAACTGCTCGGGCAATGAAGGAGTGGCTCTGTTAAAAAGCATTTCAAGGTCCTGGAGTGGCCTAGCTCGTCTCCAGACCTCAACCCCATAGAAAATTTGTGGAGGTAGTTGAAGGTCCGTGTTTCCCAGTGACAACCCCACAACATCACTGCTCTAGAGGAGATCTGCATGGACAAATGGGCCAAAATACCAGCTACCGTGTGCAAACCTGGTGAAGACTTACAGAAAACCTTTTGATCTCTGTCTTTGTCAACAAAGGTTATGTTACAAAGTATTGAGTGAACCAAATTTATTGACCAAATACTTATTTCCACCATAATTTACTCATTTTCTCATTTCTCATTTTGTCTTTCATAGTTGAAGTGTACCTATGATGAAAAATAGACCTCTCTCATCTTTCTAAGCCGGAGAACTTCTACAATCAGTGACTGACTAAATACTTTTTTGCCCCACTGTTACAAAGGGAATTTCTTTGCCACTGTCGCCCTAGGCTTGCTCAATTTGGGATTGGACATAGATAATCTAAAATTGGAAAGTTGCCTTGAGACAATGCGCCATTGTAGAAAGCGCTATATAAATAAATCTGACTTTACTACTACTACTACTACTACTACTACTACTACTACTACTACTTTAGGTGTGTTTTGAAACATTTTAAAATAATGTCAAAAGGAACCTAGCAGAAGTCTTGCAAAAAGTGACCATACAAGATCCCCAGCCTTTGTAAAATCATAGTATGTGACTAAAAACTCCGACTTGTCGTTAGATGAGATTCTTTTCATTGTCTAGTGCATGGTTCGCATGAAATATCTTCGAGACTGGCTCGAAAGCCCTGGTTCTCAGAGTAACTGAATATGGATGCAAATCCCTGGCAAAAAATGTTGCAATAGTTTGTAATTCACTTCGTGCTTCCCAAATTGAGTGGAGCTTAGACCATAGATATACATAGGTATGTATATCTATGGCTTAGACAGTGCTTTTATTGTGTCAGCTGAGCCCGTGTTGTGTGCATGCCACAAACTGTCCATATAGTGCACCTCTTCTGCATTTCTGAGTTCCTGCTCTCCATGCAGTTGTACTAACTGTAGTACAAACTACAGTGTAGTACAGCTAGCTGTTAGGGGAATATCAAATGATCTTACATTTGCACTTAGTGCCTCGGCTAAGGTTGTCTCCCTCAATGTCCAGCTGGAAAATGGAATGGGAGCGAGAAGAATGATCATTCATGTTTGTCCGCGCAGTTGACCTGTTCTGGTTTGCCAACACGATCAAATTGCACACCTGAAATTGAGAACAAACAATGTGATAACTTTGCCAAACACCAAGTGCTACGTTTTAAAATATAAATTTGTGAGGTCAATCAATTATCCCAGTTGTGCTTTAAATGCAAAAAAATTTCAATTCCAATAAATGAATGAAAAGTAATTTATCCAGAAATGGCATTTATCCAGAAAAATGCCATTGTAATTATACAATTATAAGCCAATATTGCAACAGTTACCTCATTCTGTGAAAGTATTGTTGAAAAGGCATCTAATAAATTTCTGACTGAACAGTTAGTTTTGCCAAACAAGTTAACTCCAGTTCTAAGGACCCATTACTTGTCTGAGGATTACACCTGATGTACCTGATCCCGCTTGACATATGGCAAAGGTATCTTTATTATTCGAAAATGTTAAACCTCATGTAGTAAACCAGACAGAATTAACCAAGGAAAGCTCTTCAATTAGCAGCTTACCGGTAGTCAGCTTCTGATACATATTTAACAAATTTTACATAAATGGTTGTGTCACCCTGGGTAAAATCAATTCATATTCTATATGGAAATTAAGCGCTAGGCCTACATGAAACAGCAATTGGCCTAAAGTGTCACAGAATCAATCTGCATTTACATGAATGCCTGCTCAATGCATAATAATATGCATAACTGAGACAATGCTCCATTGTAAAAAGTGCTACAGAAAATAAATCTGACTAACTAACAGTACCTCATCCTCTGTGCTGACCCTTTGATAATTCAAGTTGGTGACTGTGATTTCATTGTTTGAGGTCTTCTTGATTTCATGTTCTGGTCTCTTGTTGGGTTTGCCCATGTAAAGCAGGTCCCGGAGGGTTTCATTGTAAATTTCAACAAAGCTGGCTGTAAAGGTATACTGCAAATAAACAATATATTTAAGTCAATCTCTTGTTATTCCTCAATTCTAGACATGCAGGTCTTTACTACAAGTGATCACAGTTTTAGAAATAAGACAACAGGCAACACCTAACCAAACTGACTTGCATCACAATCGCACAATTACCTTCCAGCCTTGGTCACCAAGCACCTTGGCAGACTTGAAAATCTGCTGAACAGCTCGGGGAATGACTCCTTGCATTTCATTCATGTCACCTCCTTCCATCGTAAATGTTTTGCCACTGCCAGTCTGGCCATAAGCAAAACAGCAGACATTGTAACCATCCAGTGCTGACTGCACCAGCAGGGATATCTCATCAAACACCTCACTTTGGGTGCTCTGTGGTCCAAACACACGATCAAAGCTGAAGATGTAGTTTTTCTGAGTTTCACCAGCACGACCAACATGCGACTGGAAAGAGGAGTGGGCGTGTAATTAGTTCTTCCCTGTATAAATTACTTCTCCCTGTATAAAGCTGACAGAATCAGCTCATTTAAGATAACCCACAATGTAACAGAGGTTAAACAAAGTTACATAAATTGCTTACTTCCTCAGTTTTTGCAAGTGTTATAGTCTTGTTGTCCTGGGAAGACAGATGAATATGTGGAATGATCGCGTCCCTGATGGAAATCAGAGGGCGCACTCTGCAGAAAACTCTAATGTTACCCTGTTAAAACGACACAATAAAGCTTGTGAACATTTATATATTAGATCTTTGTTTTAAAGTTTACCATTTTGAGTTTTATAAATTGTGATCATGTATACTTTAAAATGATCTCTAGATTACTTATGCTTACTTTGACATAAATGCTATGCAAGTAGATGTTATACTGTATTATTTAGGAAACGATGACAAGGAAAAAACTATATGTACATGTACAAAAGTCCAAATGTACAGGTGAACAAATGAGGCACAAAGACAAGTGTAGGAGAAAGACTGAGTATCTGTGAAATTGCAAGAAGCTACAGCAGAGTATGCAAGCACATCACTTCATTCAGTGCAGAGCTTGACGAATAGCAAGTTAAAGTTTTGCTTCTAGGAACATTCTGGACTACCCCCAAGAAACGACAGCGCTCTTTACTAGTACTTATTACATTTACTTTTACATTTTATTTTATTTTATTGCGGAGTATGAACCCAGGATTTTTCATGTTTTCTTCATTTGATTTGTTATTATACACCCATTCCTGCATTTCAGGCCTGCAACACGTTCTAAAAAGCATTCACCACTTTGTAATGATGCTATTCCTTCACACAACACACAAGACGTTTTGGCACCAAGGATAACAATCGATTACGTGTTTCAGGTGTTATTTTGTCCCATTCTTCCTGCAAAGACATCTTAAGGTGTGCAACAGTAGGGGTTGTCATTATCAGGTTTTTCGTTTCAAGTTCTCCAAACATTCTCTATTGGAGAATGCAGGCAAGCCAGTACAATACCCATACCCACTTCTGCAGCCAGGCCTTTGTAATGTGTGCAGCATGTGGTTTCGCATTGTCTGGATGAAATATTCATGCAAAGTCTCATGAAAAGATGTTGGCTTTAATGCTCAAAACTCTCAACATACTTTTCTACATTAATGCTGCAATCATAGAAGTCCAATTTACCTTTGCCAAGGGCATTGACCCAACCCCATACCAAGACAGAGCCTGGCTTTTGGACTTGTTGCTAATAAAAGTTTGAATAGTCCTTTTCATCTTGGGTCTGGAGCACATGCCATCCATTTCTTTCAAAAAAAGATCTGGAATATCGATTGGTCTGACCACAAAACACATTTCCACTGTGTGATGGTCCATCCCAGATGCCTCAGTGATGAGCCCTGTAAAGCCGACGCTGCTTCTGGACATGGTTGACTTATGGCTTCTTTTTTTGAATGGTAAACCTTTAAATGGCATTTGTAATTCAGTATTGTAGTGCTTGACAAAGGTTTGCCAAAATAATCCCTGCCCATGTGGTTATATTAGCTATTAAATGTTCGACGGTTCTTGATGTAGTTGAGGGATTGATGATCATTTGTTTATTTAATATGGCTTTCAGCATCAATGGTTATTTAACGACACACACAAGGTTGCATCAAAACTAGTCAAACATACTCAGATCAGTTCAGTTTAGTGTAATTTGTTAATTGAATGAATACCCTTGGACTGTGGGAGGAAACAGGAGCACCCAGAGTAAACCCATACAGACATGGGGAAAACCTGCAACTCCACACAGACAGAGTCTGAGGTTGGGATTGAACTGGAGATGCTGGAGCTGTGAGGCATCCATGTCACTGTGCCAGCTGTGAGGGTTGATGATCAAGGGTTTTCAGTTTAGGCTTGTGAATTTGCCCTTTACACACTGAAATGGCCCCACAATTCCTGGAATCTTTTAATAATATTATTATGCACTGTAGGAGGGAGAATCTTTCAATCTTTCTTTGAGGAACATTGTTTTCATTAATATTTAAATAATTTTCTTAGGCATTTGTTGACAAACTGGAGATCCGCTGCACATGCTCTGGCCCCATCCCAATGCGGCGAGGTGACCAAGCCTACATCAGGTTATGGTCGCTGAACTGCTGGTGCTCTGAAAACAATGTGGGCTATATACAGTCGTATGAAAAAGTTTGTTCACCCCTGATAATTTTCATGATTTTAGTTTATAAATCATTGGTTGTTCAGATCAGCAACTTGAGTTAAATATATCATATAGCAGATGAACACAGTGATATTTGAGAAGTGAAATGAAGTTTATAGGATTTACAGAAAGTGTGCAGTAATTATTCAAACAAAATTAGGCAGGTGCATAAATTTGGGCCACCCCAACAGAAAAAATACATTTCACTATGTAGTAGATCTCCTTTTGTAGAAATAACAGCCGCTAAACGCTTCATACAGCTTCCAGTCTGGATTATGGTTGAAGGTGCTTTGGACCATTATTCTTGATTTAAACATCTCCAGTTCAGTCAGGTTTGATGGTTTCCGAGCATGGACAGCCCACTTTAAATCACAACACAGATTTTCAGTAATATTCATGTCTGGGGACTGAGATGGCCATTCCAGAACGTTGTACTGGTTCCTCTGCATGAATGCCTTGGTAGATTTTGAGCAGGGTTTGGGGTCGTTGGCCTCGGTGCAAGTTCAACTTTGTCACTGATTCTTGAACATTGTTCTCAAGAGTCTGCTGATATTAACTGGAATCCATGCGACCCTCAAGATTGCCTGTACCTGCACTGGCCACACAGCCCCACAGCATGATGGAACCACCACCAAATTTTACTGTGGGTAGCAAGTGTTTGTCTTGGGAATGCTGTGTTCTTTTTCCACCATGCATATCGCTTATTGTTATGTCCAAATAACTCCATTTTAGTTTCATCAGTACACTGCACTTTATTCCAAAATGAAGCTGGATTGTCCAAATGTGCTGTAGCACACCTCAAGTGACTCTGTTTGTGGCGTGTCTGCAGAAAAGGCTTCTTCTGCATTACTCTCCCATACAGCCTCTCCTTGTGCAAACTGCTCTGAATAGTTGAACGATGCACAGTGACACCATCTGCAGCAAGATGAGGTTGTAGGTGTTTGGACCTGGTCTGTGGCTTGACTATGACTGTTCTCACCATCCTTTGCATCTGCCTATCTGAGATTTTTCTTGGTCTGCCACTTCGGGAGTTCCTTAACTAGAACTGTGCCTGTGGTCTTCCATTGCCTCACTGTTCCTCACAGTGGAAACTGACAGCTGAAATCTCTGAGATAGCTTTTTGTATCCTTCCCCTGAACCATGATGTTGAATAACCTTTGTTTTCAGGCCATTTGAGAGTTGTTTTGAGGCTCCAATTTTGCCACTTTTCAGAGAAGATAAAAAGAGGAGAAAAACTTCCAATTGGCCACTTAACACTTTCTCATATTTGGATTCACTGGTGTAGGTAGATCAAGGGTCAATGAGCTTAGAAAACAAATTTTGTGTTCCAATAAAATTAGGGCTAAAGGTATTCAATGACAAGGGTGCCCAAATTTATGCGCACCTGGCCTAATTTGTTTGATAATTACTGCACACCTTTCGGTAAAACCTATTAACACTTAATTCCACTTCTAAAAATCACGGGGTTGGTATCTGCTATATGGTAATATTTACCTGAAATTGCTGAGCTGGACAACCAAAGATTTATAAAGAAAAATCATGAAAATGATCAGGGGTGCCCAAACTTTTTCATACGACTGTAGTGATTCGATGGATGGATTCGGAAGGTTGCATTGTATATGCTATACTGTACAGTTCAAAGACAGTAAGAAAATATATAAAAATATATGTCATTATATAAAAAGATTTTTATATATACAGTGGGGCAAAAAAGTATTTAGTCAGCCACTGATTGTGCAAGTTCTCCTACTAGAAAGATGAGAGAGGTCTGTAATTTTCATCATAGGTACACTTCAACTATGAGAAACAAAATGAGGAAAAAAAAAATAAAAAAAATCAGGGGTGCCCAAACTTTTTCATACGACTGTAGACAACTGGACAGCCTTTAAGGGTGAGAGAAATTACTGTATTCACTGTCTCACACCCTCTCGTCTGCCTTATTGTTCTTTAAATCACCCTGTTCCCCACACCTCCTGACTTCGCATCCGGTCTCCCCTTCACCTTTTATCCATCGACATCCTTGGTCTACATCACACCTCTTCCAGCAGCATCTGACTATCACACCCCTTTAACCCCCACCTTCTTTCTCTTACCCCCCTTCCTGTCAAACATAGGGTACATAAAGCTTGCCAAGAAGTATGTACTTCAGAATGGTGATCTACGCTGCTGTACCCATACATGATCCTCTGTATGTGTAAATAAACACCTATGCTGATGGTCCCTTCTCCTGACTTCTGAGAAGCTGAATTTCTAACAACTTGGTGCCATGACCCGGATGGCAAACTGAAACCTACTCGGTGAGTAAACGCCATTTCGAAGCTAAGAGAAATTTTGGCTGGAGTCAGTAAAGTGTTGTTACAGTGTAGTTGTAGCTGGTATCCTCTCATTAAACAAAGAGAGAAGTCTATTTTTGTGTTACACTACATTTGTAACTGGTATCCTCTTGGTAATCAAGGGAAGTGCGTGTTACCGCATTAAGTAACTGTTATCCTCTTTATTTGAAATAAAGGGACGTATGTTCGTTACTGTATTTTTGTAACTGGGATCCCCTCTGACTCGAGGGACGTGTATGTCGTTACAGCGTTTGTAACTGTTTTCTTCTCTTCGAATGAGAGACGTTTAATATCTTACTGTTTGTAAGTAGTATTCTGTGAGCAAAGGAGAAGTTTGTTGTTGAAGTTTGGTGTTAGGTGTTAGGAAATTTTTTGATTGTTATTTCCTGAAGGGAAATAAGTCTATTTGTTACTGTGTTACTGCATTTGCAACTGCTATTCTAATTAAAAATTGTGAAATTCTGTGTTACTGCTAATAGTGTCGCTTTTCTGCTGTAATTTCAGCTAAGTAAGGGTTGGCTTTGTTCTCCTGTTTCCTCACCATGTTTAGTACAGTCAAAAATGCTCAGAATCTTGGTAAAGATTATTGGAAACCTCTTAACTATAAAAACAGCACCTTAGTTAAGGGAGGAACTGAAATTCCTCAGTGGACTGATTCAAATTTTGAAACATTAACGTAGTGAATAAACATATTAATGAACAAAAGAGGGCTCAGTACTTCTCATCCAAAGGCTTCTCTGCTGATAGAGAGTGGACTCTTGCTGAGTGTAAAACAGCTTTAGGTTATGGCCTCAAGCACAATTCAGTTAAGGAATGTCTTTTTGTCATTAAGCAATACTGGGAATGCAAGTTGAAATCTATGGATGAAAAGTTAAAAGAAGCTGAAGGAAAGATTGTAGAGCTAACTACTGAATGTACCAAGCATAAAACAGCTACCATAAATGCCCAGAGAACATGTGAGAAACTTCAGCGATCACTCTCACATGCTGAACAACAACATGCAAAATGTAAATCTAAGCCAAAACATCAAATGTCGCTCACCACCTGTAGCTCCTCCACCAGGCCAGCCATGCTACACTGAAGATGCAAATCTTCCTGCATCAAATAGGTTGTACCCAGAATTAGCTGCAATTGCCAGGGGTATTGAGACTGACCACTCGGATGGATCAGAATCTTGGTTATCTGACAATGACTCTGACCACGCTAGTGCTAAAGTATCTTTTTCAGGACGTGCTCAGATGAGACCAGTAACAATCATATCGTCTGAGGTACTTAATCGAGGAGGTGAAATTAAGGAAACTAGAGTAGAGATCAGCCATGTCCCTTTAGATGCAGCCACATTAGACAAACTTTCCAAAGAATTTATAAACACCCAAGGGAAATGGGACTTGATTTTATTGATCTCATGGAGAAAAACAGAAACCTTTATTCATTACATCCAAATGATGCTGTAGCTATAGCAAGCCAGGTGCTAAACATAACAGATAGCAGGCAGCTTTCCAACAAGGTGTTGGATGGTTTAGGAGAGAGAAGCCAGGACATTGATCAGGGTTGGAGAATATTTAGGGAATGGATTAGCCATAAGTGTCGCAAAACCACTGACTGGGGGCAGATAACCCATTGTAAACAAAAAAAAGGGGAATCAGCTGTAGAGTACTGTGAAAGAGTTTTCTGCGCCATTGTGGGATTGATAAATACAAAAGTGATAACATTGATCACACAATGGATGGTCCCCACTTTGGACAGCTGGTTGAATCTCTGAGACCAGATCTCAGACAGGCCTTGGTAACAGCTCTTCCAAATTGGCGAAAAACTAAATGGGTTGATCTTAAAAATGAACTCGACCGTTTGGACATGGATCTAGAACCAAACCATGTTCCAGCATCCATAAATGTCCTCACACAGAATAGGTCTAACCCTAGTTCCAGTCAGATGTTCTAGAAGCAGAAAAAGGAGTGTCACTACTGCCACAAAATAGGTCATTTTGCTAAAGATTGTCGTAAGAGACAAGCAGACACTCACAAAAAGGCCATAAAGATGAAGGATAGCCAAGAGGATTTTCCTCAGGAACAAACAGCAGGGAGTCCTTTTCAGGGAATATCACAGGACCAGTTGGCTATGATAATCAAGGCAGTGCAAGGTTGCACAGAGGTGTCCACAACCCCCTCTGCACCAGCTTTAAACTAATTAGCCCTGCCGTTTCAGCCTGTCTATGTGCTATCAGTAAAGTTTTTGAGAACTGTCTTTTTGTTGATGTTCAAATCAGGGAACAAAAATCTTCATTTCTTGTAGACACAGGAGCTCAAATTAGCACACTGTCAGAAACAGTCTGTCAATCTTTAGGAGTACCTTTAACTAACAGACACATCACAGCTGAAGGAATAAGAAATGCTGGTATTTCCTTAAGTTTATCTGCACCTTTAGATGTTAATCTAGGGCCTAAAACTATTTCATGGCAGTTTTGGGTAGGAAAAGTTGAAAACATTTTTGGGATGGATTTCCTGAGGGAACTGAACTGCTCTTTGTCAATATTTGCTGATTCATGTGTTTGGAACATTGCTTCTTTAAAACTTAGGTGATCATATGATTTGGTCTGAAGATAAAGATGATTGTGGCCTTTTGGATATGGAACCAGTTGTCCTCACAGGTCGGCAACCTCCTTGCACTAAACATTATCCCATTAATAGTGAATCTTTGCAGGGTATTCGGCCTATCATTGATCAGCTTGAGAAAAGAGGCATTTTGGTCAAAACACACAGTTCATCTAATAGTCCCGTATGGCCAGTTCGTAAGGCTAATGGAAGTTGGCGACTAACAATAGACTATAAGGTAGCTAATCAGCATATTGACAAGCTAACTCCACTGGTTGCTGATCCATCTACCATCTTTGATGGTATTCCCACATCCCACAAAGTTTTCTCTGTCATTGATATGGCCAACGGCTTTTGGTCAGTCAAGTCAAGTCAAGTCAGATTTATTTATATAGCGCTTTTTACAATGGAGCATTGTCTCAAAGCAACTTTACAGGTTTAGATTATCTCCTAATAACTACGTCCAATCTCAAATTGAGCAAGCCTAGGGCGACAGTGGCAAGGAAAAACTCCCTAGTTCTAGGAAGAAACCTTGGGAGGACCAAGACTCAAAA
>JAJAGP010003050.1:38843-70573 GCA_025084515.1 Ancistrus triradiatus
ACGTAATATCGCTAAACTTAGAAATATTCTCTCTTTTAATGATGCAGAAAAACTTGTTCATCTGTTTATAACCTCAAGGTTGGATTACTGTAACACCTTACTTACTGGATGCTCTAGTAAATCTATAAATAAACTTCAATTAGTTCAGAATGCAGCTGCCAAAGTGCAAACTCAACTAGAAAATTTGATCATATCACTCCTGTTCTATCATCACTACACTGTTTACCAGTCAAATTCCACATTGATTACAAAATACTTCTTATAACTTATAAAGCTCTACATGGCCTGGCCCCACACGTCTACTTCGTTCGCAGGGTGCAGGACTTCTTTTAGTTCCTAGAATTAAAAAAGTCACAGCAGGGGGAAAAGCTTTCTCATACTTGGCCCCCTTGGTGTCTGCACTCCTTTGGCACTTTCCAAAGTTTTAAGTCTAGGCTAAAGACATACCTATTTGCGCAGGCTTTTGACTAGATTTAGACCAGGATGCATGGCTTGGGTCACTGGGCCGGAGTCTGGAGTCATGTCTGGCCTGCCTGCCTTGTCTGCTAGCCGGGAGTGTCGAGTGGGCGGTCTGTCTGAACTGGGCTTTAGTCATCGTGATCTTGACTCGTGCATCCTTGCCTTAGAATAAGGGCAGAGCTGGGGGTTCATAGTCGGACAGTCTTATGGTGATCAGAGACGCCGAGTTGCTGTCTTCTGCCTCCCGTGGGGTTGCCAATGTCTTATGTGATCTCTGGCTGTGTTTCCTACCAGTTCTCCTCTTTCTAGCTATGCTGCTATAGATAATGCTGCCGGGGTCTCATGCTACACATGGCATCAGTGATTGTTAATAGACACTGTGCTCTTAATCAATAACTAATTACATTTTCTGTTTTCTCTCCGAGCTGTGTTCCGGTGCCAGTTCCAGCCCCACACATGATGTTCATCCGCTGCAGCTCCACTCAAGCTGCTTCCGTCATCAGCTCCAGCCCCATCATACCTGGGCCACTTAATGCCAATGTGCATACTTCACATTTTATTCGAACTTTGACTCCATGACTTTAGTTTCGCTCTTAGATTTATCATCTACGCCGCCCATGGAGGTTGGGTCCCTTTTTGAGTCTTGGTCCTCCCAAGGTTTCTTCCTATAACACTTAGGGAGTTTTTCCTTGCCACTGTCGCCCTAAGCTTGCTCAATTTGGGATTGCACGTAGTTATTAGGAGATAATCTAACCTTGTAAAGTTGCTTTGAGACAATGCTCCATTGTAAAAAGCGCTAAATAAATAGATCTGACTTGACTTGACTTGACATCTTTGTTCCTCAAGAACACAGCCTTTCGTGGATACTGCTTTTCATCGGTAATCATTGGGTCATTTTCGTACCCATCTTAAATAGTCAAAAAACGTAGCAGTCAAAGTTGACAGTAATGAATGAATGAATGGGAAACACTACTTAGTCAATGTCAGGACACTACAGTATCCCAAATAGTATTGGCAAGTTAGGTACAGTGGTGCTTGAAAGTTTGTGAACCCTTTAGAATTTTCTATATTTCTGCACAAATACGACCCAAAACATCATCAGATTTTCACACAAGTCCTAAAAGTAGATAAAGAGAACATAGTTAAAGAAATGAGACTTATAAAAAGATACTTGGTCATTTATTTATTGAGAAAAATTATCCAATATTACATATTAGTGAGTGGCAAAAGTATGTGAACCTTTGCTTACAGTATCTGGTGTGGCCTTGAATATCCTTCATTTGTACACAATCTGTCTGACTGTGGATTGGTGAGTCCAAACTCTTTAGAGATGGTGTTGTAACCTTTTCCAGCCTGTTGAGCATCAACAATCCTTTTTCTGAGGTCCTCAGAAAACTCTTTTGTTCATGCCATGATACACTTCCACAAACATGTGTTGTGAACAGCAGACTTTGATAGATCCCTGTTCTTTAAATAAAACAGGGTGCCCACTCACACCTGATTGTCATCCCATTGATTGAAAACACCTGACTTTAGTTTCACCTTCAAATTAACTGGAAATCCCAGAGGATTCACATACTTTTCCCACTTTTTGGCAAAAGCATGTGAATCCTCTGGAATTTCCAGTTAATTTGAAGGTGAAACTAAAGTCAGGTGTTTTCAATGTAATATTGGATCATTTTCCTCAATAAATAAATGACCAAGTATAATATTTTTGTCTAATTTGTTTAACTGGGTTCTCTTTATCCACTTTTAGGACTTGTGTGGAAATCTGATGATGTTTTAGGTCATATTTATGCAGAAAATTCTAAAGGGTTCACAAACTTTCAAGCACCCCTGTAGATTATATAATGCATTTGGACACCATTCAGATCATATGACATGTAATTACACGGAGCGAATCGTGGACATTAAGCAACATATACCCATAGGTGTTAATCAGTGAGAGGAGTTAGAAGTCAAATCCTGCAACATTTAGACACATGATTGTGAGAACACAGTCATTTGTTTGCCTTAAATACTTAGTGGGGCAAAAAAGTATTTATTCAGTCACTGATTGTGCAAGTTAGAAAGATACTTAGAAAGATATGAAGTCTGTAATTTTCATCATAGTTACACTTCAACCATGAGAGACAAAATGAGAAAAATCCAGGAAATCACATTGTAAGATTTAAAAATTATTTAATTGTAAATTATGGTGGAAAATAAGTATTTGGTCAATAACAAAAGGTCAACTCAATACTTTGTAACATAACCTTTGTTGGCAATGACAGAGGTCAAACATTTCCTGTAAGTCTTCACCAGGTTTGCACACACTGTAGCTGGTATTTTGGGCCACCGCTCCATGCAGATCTCCTCTACAGCAGTGATGTTTTGGGGCTGTCACTGTGAAACACGCACTTTCAACTCCCTCCACAAATTTTCTATGGCGTTGAGGTCTGGAGACTGGCTAGGCCACTCCAGGAGCTTGAAATGCTTTTTAACAGAGCCATTCCTTCAGTTGCCTGAGCAGTGTGTTTGGAATCATTGTCATGCTGGAAGACCCAGCCACGTTCCATCTTCATTGCTCTCACTGATGGAAGGAAATTTTGGCTTAAAAATCTCATGATACATGGCCCCGTTCATTCTTCCCTCAACACGGATAAGTTGTCCTGTCCCCTTTGCAGAAAACAGCTACAAAGCACGATGTTTCCACCCTTATGCTTCACAGTAGGTATGGTGTTCTTGGGATGCAACTCAGCATTCTTCTTTCTCCAAACACGACGAGTTGAGTTTTTACAGAAAATTTCCATTTTGGTTTCATCTGACCACAGATATTCTCCCAATACTCTTCTGGATCATCCATATGCTCCATGGCAAACTTCAGATGGGCCTGTACATGTACTGGCTTAAGCAGGAGGACACGCCTGGCACTGCAGGATCTGAGTCCCTATCGACGTACTGTGTTACTGATGGTAGCCTTTGTTACTTTGGTCCCAGCTCTCTGCAGATCATTCATCAAGTCTCTCCGTGTAGTTCTGGGATTTCTGCTCACCGTTCTCATGATCATTTTGACCCCACAGGATGAGATCTTGGGTGGGGCCCCAGATCAAGGGAGATTATCAATGGTCTTATATGTCTTCCATTTTCTTACAATTGCTCCCACAGTTGATTTATTCACACCAACCTGCTTGCCTATTGTAGATTCACTCTTCCCAGCCTGCTGCAGGTCTACAATTTTCTTCCTGGTGTCCTTCGACAGCTCTGTGGTCTTGGCCATGGTTGAGTTTGGATACTTATTTTCCACCATGATTTACAATTAAATTCTTAAAATTCTATAATGGATTCCTGTGTGGTTTTTTTTTTTTTTCCATTTCGTCTATCATAGTTGAAGTGTACCCATTATGAACATTACAAACCTCTATCATCTTTTTAAGTAGGTGAACTTGCAATCAGTGGCTGACTAAATACCCCTTGCCCTGCTGTATTCTGCCCTGCTGACTAATTTCTGACCAAGTGTTTTAAAGTTTGAACTAGGACTGCAACAACGAATCGATCAAATCGATAATAATCGATTATTAAAAGTGTTGGCAATGAATTTCATTATCGATTGATTTGTTTCCCTCGCCTTGTCATATCCACTTACGTTACTTGCGGCACTTCGCCAACGCTAGAAAAAAATTTATGAGCAAGTTGAACGGAGCGAGGTGGAGCCAGCGCGGACTCTTCAAACTAAGTTAGCGTTAAGAATGAAATAAATTCTACAAATGAAACATGACTGACGCAGAGAAGAAGGTTCAGCTTAAGTTCTCAAAAGTGTAGGAGCACTTCACGCTTCACACAACAAAAAATGTGTAACATGCAAGCTTTGCAAAAGTGATTTGACCTGGCACGGGAGCACCATGGTGCTGAAACAGCCCTCAAAACGGAAACATGTTGGAAGTCACTGATGAGGATGAAGGGAGCTCAACAACAGCGTAAGTCACAACATTATCCCGAGTTTGTTCCGTTTTGAAGTGAGGAAACGTAACGGACTCACACTATGCGAACGGGCACAGCACGGTTGATGCGTTTTTTTGCTCGTTAGCTGGATAATGACAGTTATGGAGTTAGCAGAGCCAGATATCCTATATTGGCCAGGCTAACCAAGTCCTATTTATGCATTCCTGTTACTTCAACACTGTCTGAGCGTTTATTTTCTGCAGCAGGAAAAATAGTCTCTAAAAAGAGAGCCAGCTTTAGCCAGGAGCATGTTGACATGCTAAAATTTTTGGCTTGCAATGCAAAGTTTCTAAAGAAAGAGCGTGAATGAGTTTGTATGTTGTGTTTGCATCAGAGATACACTTCTTTTTTCTTTATTATTTAATTTGTTATTTTAATTTATTATTAAATGTAATTTATTATTATTCATTTATTGTAAGCACTTATTTGCTCTGTTCTTTAAATGTTATATTTCTGAAAAAAGACATGGAAAGGGTTTTTTTAACCCGATTCGTCAATTAATCGAAAACATAAACGACTGATTAATCGATTATTAAAATAATCGTTAGTTGCAGCCCTAGTTTGAACCATAAACTTTAATACATTTGCCCACAAGATAAGTATGCATCGCAACGCAATCACACAAGCACACAACATACTCACAAGGTCTGATTAGAAATGCAATCAGATAAAGAACCTTGAATAGCCATCTACAATAATAGCAATCTACTTAACTGATTATTTAAAGGATCACCCACCTCCTCATTCAATCAGATAAAATTTAAATCCGAATGCCCCAACTGGATTACTTGAGTCCTACAAACGGCACATACAGTGGGGCAAAAAAGTATTTAGTCAGTCACTGATTGTGCAAGTTATCCGACAGTGTGTGCAAACCTGCTGAGGACTTACAGGAAACGTTTGACCTCTGTCATTGCCAACAAAAGTTATGTTACACAGTATTGAGTTGAACCAAATTTATTGACTAAATACTTATTTTCCACCATAATTTACATTTTAATTCTTTAAAAATCCTACAATGTGATTTCCTGTGATTTTCCTCATTTTGTCTCTCGTGGTTGAAGTGTACCTATGATGAAAATTACAGACCTTTCTCACCTTTCTAAGTCGGAGAACTTGCACAATCAGTGACTGACTAAATACTTTTTTGCCCCACTGTACCTGAATGGTTCTTATTCTGACTGAATTTTTAATCTGATTATTAAACTGGATGTAAACGTAGACATATAAATGTTCTAGACTCCACTTTGATACTTGAACTTACCTTCAGCTCCTGAATAGTGTTGTGGAGTTTTCTGCGCTCCATTTCTCCATAGTGGAGGTCATCCTGCTGTCGGGCCACTGTCTCCTCCAAACTTTTGACAGTCCCCTGACTCTCTCGTAGCCTGTCCTGGCAGCAGGTCAGGGCTGAAGTCTGAATAGAAATCTGACTCTGAAATTGAAAGAAAATAATTCAAGCATGATTAGAAAAAAATCTGGTGAATAAACATGCATCCTGGGCAGTTTATGGGCCCCACTATGTAATTAACTAAAATAAATCAGTGGCCTGCCAATTAAACAACTGGTATGTTTTTATCAAGAGATTTCCTAATCCTAACTGATCCACATTCAATGCAGATAAACCTCAGTCTAAATATCAGCTGGCACCCAGTATTGCCATCCTCAATCCTGGGCAATATGGCTTCAAATCAATATTGTGATTAATTGAACATTTTACTTTGATTACACTTCCTGCATCAATGACCGATTGTTTAGGGTTTTGTTTTTTTTAAACCTCGGACTTGTACTTTAAATATCTATTAATAAATAAACTATTAAAGCTGGGAACTTTTTTCCTTAATGAAAGAGTGCATATAGTTGTGATTTTAAAATAACAGGAGAAGGAAACACACAAATGAACTACTTATGGTTATTTATTAAATATTTTTGACCAATGCATTTTTGACTTGCATTCATGGCTGTGACGCACTTTCGTTTTCAAATAGAACAGCTCGTACGTTTACAATCACGTTGCTTACATGTACCAGCGTTTTTTGCTAGCATGTATCAAAATGAGTGTCCGTTGTAATGGTTTTTTTAAAGATAGAACAGTTTCAGAACTTACAGAAAAAATATTCAGAGCACTGTTTTCTGCAAAATTTAATGGAAGTTTAAGTTTTCATAGCTTCCCAGCCATGAGTGATCTCAGGAGACAGTGGCTAATAAACATCCGTTAAAACCAGTTTGTCATTTCTCTGAATACGAAAGTCTATAGCAGACATAACAGACCACTTGGTTGAACTGAAAACACCAGAAGGTCAGAGAAGACTGGCAAATTGCGCAGTGCCATTGCTTTTTAAGTGGAATGACTACGACACCTCGACGAAGGCTGAACCTGCCTTTCTGGAAGAGCCATTAACAGATCTTACAATGGATCATGATTACTGTGCTGTCCCGGAGCCGTAATCTCTGAACATGTTTTGCGAGGAAAACGAAGACCTGTCTCGTAAAATGGAAGAGCTGAGAAATCAGCTACAGGAGCTATGCGTCCAGCTGAGTTTTGGACTAATAAATCGTTTTGCCGGCTCCGATATTCGATTTCACACCAGGTAACATTATTAGCAATATCCCGAAAAATCCCGCTTCTGAACCTGCGGATACACGAATTTGCATATTTTTTCCTTGGAACCTAACACTTAAAATTTGCGGGCCAGCAGATGAAACCCATAAATATTGTGTACATCAATTTTAGCATTACTTTGTTAAGAGTAATAATAAATAGAGATGATAAAAACCTTTTACTTACTGTATCCAATAATACTATATCTATTATCATCATCATTATTTGTTTGTCTAGGAATGTAACCCCCGCAAACTTCAGGGTATTACCGTAGTAAACACCACGACAGATGCAATGCTCCGACAATTTGATAACCAATTTGCTGTTAATGTAATACATTTGTCAACAGATTACCAAGCTATGACCACTTTATGGCATTTTGGTGGCTCATTGCAAGTGTAGTGGGAAAACCGAAAAGGGTAGAGCAGCACTAAGGATAATGCAGAAGTAACTGTGCAAAGAGCGTATTGAAATAGCACACGTCGCTTGAAATGAAAACATCTTATGTAAAAGGTCACATTTTAGATTTAATGTAAAAATCATGATCCCTAAAAAGAAGAAAATAAATGACTTGCATTTATTACAAACATAAAACATTTTTAACAATGCCAAGTGAAAAGTAGAAAATAGCTTGTAAAAAAATATTTTAAATACTGCCATGTACAGTTTAGCCGCTAGATTGCTCAGCCAGGGTATTTCTAGTGCCGGTCCCAAGCCCAGATAAATGGTGAGGGTTGCGTCAGGAAGGGCATCTAGTGTAATACATTTGCCAAATAAAGTATGCGAGTTCATAATTTCACCATACCGGATCGGTCACGGCCCGGGTTAACAACGACCGCCACTGGTACTGGTAGCAAACAGGGTACCAGCGGAAATTGGACTACTGTTTGCCAAAGACGAAGAGGAGGGAGGTGTGTGAGGAGACAGGGAGAAATCAGGAGGGGCAAGAATATATCACTGAGGGTAGCAACCCTAAATGTAGGGACGATGACAGGGAAAGGTAGAGAGCTGGCTGATATGATGCAGAGGAGAAAAGTCGATGTTTTGTGCAGGAGAGTGGAAGGGTAGCAAGGCTCGATGCATTGGTGCAGGGTTTAAGCTGTTCTACCATGGTGTGGATAGGAAGAGAAATGGAGTTGGTGTGGCCCTGAAGGAGGACTATGTAAAGAATGTTGTTGAAGTGAAAAGGGTGTCAGATAGGATAATATGTTTAAAGCTGAAAATTGAGGGTGTAATGGTGAATGTGGTAGTGGCTATGCACCACAAGTGGCTGTGGAATTAGAGGAGAGAGAGAGAGAGAGAGAGAGAGAGAGAGAGAGAGAGAGAGAGAGAGAGAGGAGAGAGAGAGAGAGAAGAGAGAGATAGAGAGAGCGAGAGCGCGAGAGAGAGAGATTCTGGGGAGAGTTGGATGAAGTGGTTGAGAGCATTCCCAGGGAGGAGAGACTGGTGATTGGTGCAGATTTCAATGGTCATGTTGGTGAAGGTAATAAAGGAGATGAGGTAGTGATGGGCAGGTTTGGTGTTAAGGTTAGGAACCTAGAAGGACAGATGGTGGTGGATTTTGCAAAGAGGATCGAAATGGCTGTGGTTAACACCTATTTCCAAAAGATGGAGGAGCATAGGGTGACTTATAAGAGGGTAGGGAGGAGCACACAGGTAGACTACATCCTATGTAGAAGAGGTTGCTTAAAAGAGATTGGTGATTGTAAGGTAGTGGCAGGGGAGTGTGTAGCTAGGCAACATCGGATGGTGGTGTGCAGGATGGCTCTGGTGGTTAGGAAGAGGACAAAAGGCAGAGCAGAGGACCAAATGGTGGAAGTTGAGAAAGGAAGAATGTTGTAAGGAGCTGAGAGAGGTTTTGGGTGATAGGAAAGAGCTCCCAGATGATTGGGTAGTAGCAGCAACAGTAATTAGACAGACAGGTAGAAAGGTACTGGGCGTGTCTTCTGGACAGGCAAAGGCTGAAAAGGAAATCTGGGGGTGGAACAAGGAAGTGCAGGAGGTTATTCAGAGAAAGAGGTCAGCAAAGAAGAAATGGGACAGGGACAGGACTAAAGAGAGTAGGCAAGAGTACAAGGAGATGCGGCACAGGGCAAAAAGGGAGGTAGCGAAGGCCAAGCAGAAAGCCTATGAGTTATATGAAAGGTTAGACAGTAGGTAAGGAGAGAAGGAGTTGTATCTGCTGGCAAGACAGAGATAGAGCTGGAAAGGATGTGCAGCATGTCAGGGTGATCAAGGATAGAAATGGAAATGTACTGTCAGGTGAGGAGAGGGTGAGGGAAAGATGGAAGGAGTATTTTGAGGAGTTGATGAATGTAGAAAATGAAAGGGAAAGAAGGTTGGATGGCATAGAAATTGTGGAACAGGATGTAGCAAAGATTAGCAAGGACGAAGTGAGGAAAGCTTTGAAAAGGATGAAGAACAGAAAGGCAGTGGGGACCTGATGACATACCGGTTAAGGAATGGAAAAGTCTAGGAGAGCTGGGAGTGGTGTTGTTGACTAGATTATTCAATGGAATTCTGGTGAATGAGAGTATGCCTGAGGAATGGAGGAAAAGTTTACTTGTACCGATTTTTAAGCAGAAGGGTGATGTACAGAGTTGTGGCTCTTACAGGGGCATAAAGTTGATGAGCCACACAATGAAGATTTGGGAGAGAGTTGTGGAAGCTAGGCTCAGACAGGAGGTGACAGTGCATGAACAACAGTATGGTTTCATGCCAAGGAGAGCCACCATGGATGCGATTTTTGCTTGAGACTGCTGATGGAGAAGTATTGAGATGGTCATGAAAGCGTCTTCGTGGATTTGGAGAAAGCTTATGACAGGGTGCCAAGGGAGGAACTGTGGTGGTGTATGAGGAAGTCTCAAGTGGCTGTACGTTAGATTAGTGCAGGACATGTTATGACAATAGCATGACAGCGGTGAGATGTGCTGTAGGAGTGACAGATAGCTTCAAGGTAGAGGTGGGACTGCATCAAGGATCGGCCCAGAGTCCCTTCTCATTTGCTCTGGTGATGCACAGACTAACAGATGAGGTCAGACAGGAATCGCCGTGGACTATGATGCTTGCAGACGACATTGTGATTTGTAGTGAGAACAGGGAAGAGGTACAAAGAGAACTGGAGAGGTGAGGTATAATCTGGAAAGGAGAGGAATGAAAGTTCAACTGTAGTAAAGACAGGATACATGTGGGTGTAAATTAAAGGGAGGCAGGGGGAACACGTCAGGCTACAGGGATCAGTGGTCACAAAGGTCCAGGAGTTCAGGTACTTGGGATCAGCTGTCCAAGGAAAAGGGGAGTGTGGAAAAGAGGGGAAGAAGAGAGTACAGGCAGGATGGAGTAGGTGAGAAGAGTGTCAGGAGTGCTGTGTGACAAAAGGGTCGCAGCAAAAGTGAAAAAGAAAGATTTATAAGAGAGTGGTGAGACCAGCTGTTGTATGGCTTAGAGACAGTGGCACTGACAAAGAGACAGGAAGCAGAGCTGGAGGTGGGCAGAACTTAAGATGTTGAGGTTCTCTTTAGGAGTGTCTAGGGTGGAAAAAGATTAGGAATGAGATCATCAGAGGGACAGCACAGGTGGGAAATTGGGAGAAAAAAATCGAGAGGGAAGACTGAGATGGTTTGGACTTGTGCAGAGGAGGGATTAGTGGATATTTGGTAGGAGGATGTTGGAGATGGAGCTGCCAGGCAAGAGATGGAGAGGAAGACCAAAGAGGAGTTATATGGTTGTGGTAAATGAAGATATGCAGAGAGTTGGGGTGAGAGTAGAGGATGTGGAGGACAGGGTGAGGTGGAAAAGTTTAACTCGCTGTGGCAACCTCTGATAAAGGGAGAAGCCGAAAGAAGAAGAAGATGGCGATGTACAGTTTAACAAGGTGTTTAAACCCACCGTGCTCCACTGGAGTTACTGGAGCCATATTCTTCGCATTACAGTGGGAAATGTGGTCTGTTATTTCTGTCCATCTTTTTAAATCCTTTTCATATCGCATACCATTTGTAAATGCTTGTATTATTGATAGCTGCTTTGTGGATGCATTGTTGCTGGGTGCTTGTCAGTCTCCATCTCATTTTTTTTTTAAGTCACGCACTGATCATACTGGGTAGAGTTACCGTGATTGTGTTCCAAGTGTTGAAAGAGAGTGGAACCAAACAGTTGGTCACCGAAACCTTTTCCACACTGTTACAGCTGACTTAAGTAATTTGAGGTCATCTTCCCTAAAGGCAAAATGTGTCCAGACACAGACAGTATTTTTCTTTGGTACAAACGATACTGCATGTCGTTGTCTGGATGAGGCAGAGTCACATCTATACATGCAGTAATACATTTTAAAGGGGATAGTGCATCAATGCAAACAGTGGGGAAAGCATTAACAGAATTTTAAAAACGCATTAACAGAATTTACACAAAACTGAAATAACCGACATGGGCAAGGTTACATCAATTAATAAATTTTGATTAATTACAGAGTCCTATAATGAATCCAGTGATCTGGTACTTGATAAGTGGTACTTAAGCCAACATGCGTCAGTCACAGCATTGAACGTGGAAATAGAATGAATCCTATCTAATCTGACCCATTACTGAGCTGACATTTCAGGCCAGTGTCATACTAATTAGTGACGCAAGTTAAAGTAGCGTCTCAGGAGACTTGTGCTTGCTCTCAGGTTTGCCCTCTGTGTGTATTGTACCTACAGAAAGAAACATGTCAAAGGAAGCAACCTAAACTGTCATGCACAGGTAAGTTTGCAGATGGTGTGTCATGTTTTGCTCAGGTTACTATCCATTAAATGTTTGTTGTCGAAACCATGAGTGTAAATATAAATAATACCATCTCCTCTGCTGTCTCACACAGAGTTTCTTCACTAATTGATCTTATAAGGTTAGAAGGTCAGTGGTTGGGATAGTATTGGTCCCACATCATTCTACTTTCAGTACCATATAATGAGAAAAGTGAAAACAGAATTTTAGAAAATATTGCTAATTTCTTAAAAAGGAAAAACTAAAATTTCGCATTGAAGCAAGTATTCAGACACCTTGCTATGACACTTGAAATTTGGGATGTGTGTTTTTTTTGTTTTTTTTTTGGAGTTGAGGATTTTATTCTTGAGGCTGTTGTTCTGATTGTTGTTGACTTTTCTGATCACGAAATACTGAATGTATGTATATATACACACACACACACACACACACACACACACACACATACCTGCACATTACATAGCTCAGTTTGTAAGGCATCTTTGAGCTTCTGTAGAACCTCATGTTCCTCTGTTAACTTCGTCAGATTTTTCTGCATGGCATCTCTCTCTTCAGTAGTTCTCTTTAGCTCTTCTTTCACAGCAGGCAGTTTAGCTAGCTTCTCCTCAGTCTCCCTGAGAATAACATTTTGAGCAAGGAGTTAGAGTGGGAGTCCTGCGCTAATTAAAACATCACGACCTTTCACATTATATGAAATGTACATGGACAGTACCAGAGACGCTGTTTTAACGTCCTGTTCTCCTCTCGGACTTCGGCCTCATTTTTCTGCACCTTTGCAATCATCTCTTTCAGGTTCTCATTTTCTTGGTTAGCAGACTTCACCCGGCTCTGATAGTTATGGATTTTGTTCTCCATGTCACTGACTTTCCCCTTTAAATCCCACCCAGGTCTCCTTGACATTCCTACACCTGTACAAGATGAATGGAAGTTTATGAAAACAAGTTACAGTAAAGGATACAAGGAAAAACAAGATCTTCAAATTAGAAAAGAAGCACTGAAATATAGCAGGGGGAACAGAAAAGGTTGATATCAGGCTGGTCAGGTCACCACTGCCTGCATTTCACTCATGACTAAAGCTCATTTGAGAGTTTTAATAATAATGGTAACAATACTGGAACAGAACAGAGACCCAACAGAACATAATCCAGTGGATATACACACCTGTGTGTGCAGCATTTTCTTGGCTACTACAGCCGTTTTTAAAGAGTCTTTTTTAAAGACTCTTACTCTTGAACCATGGTCTCAAATCAGCTTGAGTTGCAAGTGAAATGCCAGTACTAGTGGGCAAGGGAAAGAGAAATGTACACAACACTGCTCAGTGCTCACCCATGGTGTGACAGAGGGAGAAAGTCTGAAGAACAGGGTAAAGATCATTTTAAATGAAAAATGTTGCTCTGTGTGGAATTGTTACATAATCTTTAAAGACACTGAACATGTCACTTATTTTTTGTAATTAAACTAAAAAAAAAAACCTGAACAAAAACAAAAACACAGAATGCAGATGAAACAATTCCAAAAGGTTTTATTTCCGTGCCTGGAGCTGAAATAAACATATGTCCTACCTTTGGCAGCAGCTGCAGATGACTTTTTCATGTCACCTATATATATATATAAAATAATTAAAGATTTCATCCAATATCCCTGAATACCAACTAAAAAAAATTCAAACAGGTTATTAAAATAATGGTGCTTATTTTATAACAGAGTCGTACAGCAGTCACACCTGGACATCAAACTCAAGCTAATAAAGCTTCATTTTCACAACGTTAATTGGGGTGTTTGGGTAGTCCCAGTTTTTAGATTCAGTTTTTTTTTTAATTCACACACACACACACACACACACACACACACACACACACATACACACATACGCACATACGCACATACGCACATACGCACATACGCACATACGCACACGTTACTTTGCCAGCGCAAAAGTGAAAACATCCTCCAAGGATGCATGAAAGACCACATATTTCCATTAGAAGGGGAGTTTACCATACGAGTGTTCACATGTTCATATTAGGGACAAGCATTGACTCACTAATACATTAAGGCTTTCAGTGCAAGAGATTACAAACTGCAAGTAGTATCAACATGTTCAGTCTACTACTGGCTGTTGTAGCTCTGCTCTATCCAATGACTCATGTTCACCGTTAAACAAAATTTTACTAACCACTTGCGGGGGCTGCTGCCACAGTTGCTGCTCCAGTTGGACGAAGGGGTTTAGCTAGGAGACATAATAACGACTTAAACATCAAAAACACAGATGTTAAACTTGGGCATAGGATAGCAGGTTCTGTCTGACTGGCAGGTCCTATAAACATTTAGGTTCATTTAATGTAAGTAAAATCAAAGGCACATCTATGAATAGTTACTTAGTGCACCAGGGAAAAGACTTAAACTGGCATATTGCACTAGAACAGTCCCCTCCCTTTTGGAAATAAGAATATTTTAGTCAAAATGTCTTCACTTGAACAAATCTTTTTGGGTTTGTACCCAAATTCAAACAAAACTGAACATCTGCACCATAAATGGAACACTCAATTGCACGATCTTTCAACCACGATGCACGTAATCCAGTCCAGTGGGTGGCACCAGTACGTTATACCATCTTAAATTTGGAAAAATAAAATTTGAAATCCAATTGTTTTAATTATTTACTGTTTACATGCTAGTAGGTAAACAATTAATGATGGCTATAACTGAGTTTTACTTCTTATATAGAATTTAAATATGAAATTAATATTAATTTTTAAACAATTAATACTTGTGTTGGTAATGATAAATTGTGGTAACGACATTTAACTTTTTCTGGAAAAGAAAATGCTACATCATGGATATGCTAATGCTATTCAACAGCTAATATAATAGATATAATCTGAACATTTCAGTTTTTGTATAAAATAATGGTGTAAGTCGCAATGACACTGAATGAACATACCATTCTTTTCTGCCCCAGAATTCAGACGTCGAACACGGGCACAATAAACAAAACACTCAGTGGCGCAATCTGCTTGATCAGTGTGGGTTTTTAAAGGTCAATGCTGATGCAGATATTTAGAGAGCAGGGTGACTGACGGCAGATATATAATGCCAATATCAGTTTTATTTATTTTTTACTATAACTAATAAATACCAAATTACCAAATTGCTGAACTTAAATTAACATTTATTTAAACTATAAATGCACGGTTTGCACTCTGTCTTTTCTTATTGATAAAAATGTAATGTTTTATTGCTCTTAACTAGAACATTTATTACGAGTTAACAGTATCACCCTTTCTGGGAAAGAATGAAAATGTGTAAATACTTGCAAAAAAATAAATTTAGAGTAGTGTACAGTACATGGTAGCAGCATTTTTTTAATCCCAGTTCACGTTAAAAGCAGCAAGTTGTAATGCTGGAAACAAAGTTTTCATCTTCTCATAAATGGCCCCACCCTCACAGAATCTCAGCATCTCTCTGTTTTTAGTCACTCAGATGTCCCAGTATATGAGCTGCAAGTTGTAATGCAGAACACAGTTTCTCTGCATTTTCCCCTCTATTTTTGAATAGTGGCTATATCAGCGACTTATATTAGTCGATGACAAATATTTAAAAATGGCATTAATCATCTATCACAAGTGCGCTCCTCCAACAACGATGCACATAATCAAGTCCAGTCCACTTTATTTTCGCTTATTTCATGTCTTTTTATTGCACTTATTTACTGATTGTTAGGGGTGTCACCAATACACATAGTAATAATCTTTTTTTCTATATGAAACAAGGTGTGAATCGAATACATTAGAATTTTATAAAGGGGGAAAAAAAAATAATAATAAATAAAAAACCTGACAAACAAACTGAGTCATTTGTCAACCAGCGCTACTGAGATGCAGTCATCTGCATAAGGCCAGCCGCAGTCCTACACCAACAGTTTAGGCATGCTGTAGTTGTACACATGCGACATCTAGCGACAGATTGTGTAATAAGGAAGGAGCACAATCTGACCACAGAGATTTTAAGCATTGTGCAGCATCAAAAACAGGTAAACTTGATGCTGTTTTTGTTAATGTGAGCAAATAGAAACCCACATATAATAAATAAGTTTTCATAATTTATCTCTATAGCACAAAGCGAGAGAAAATATGGAGACAAACCCTAACAAAAGTATGTGAACTTCTAGGATAAGCAGTTCATTTGAATGTGAAATTAGAGTCAGGTGTTTTCAATCAAGGGGATGACAATCAGGTGTGAGTGGGCACCCTGTTTTATTTAAAGAACAGGGATCTATCAAAGTCTGCTCTTCACTATACATGTTTGTGGAGGTGTATCATGGCACAAACAAAGGAGATTTCTGAGGATCTCAGAAAGAGTTGTTGATTCTCATCAGGCTGGAAAAGGTTTCAAAACCATCTCTAAAGAGTTTGGACTCCACCAATCCACACTCAGACTGTGTACAAATGGAGGAAATTCAAGACCACCGTTACCCTCCCCAGGGGTGGTCACTCCAAGAGCAAGGCATGTAATAGTTGGCGAGGTCACAAAGGACCCCCAGGATAACTTCTAAGCAACTGAAGGCCTCTCTGTCCACCATCAGAAGAACACTGAACAACATTGGTGTGCATGGCAGGGTTGCAAGGAGAAAGCCCCTGCTCACCCAAAAAGAACATTGCTGCTCATCTGCAGTTTGCTAAAGATCATGTGGACAAGCTAGAAGGCTATTGGAAGAATGTTTTGTGGATGGATAAGATCATAATAGAACTTTTTGGTTTAAAAGAAAAGCGTTATGTTTGGAGATGGTTCACAAACTTTCAAGCACCACTTTAGTATTGACCTCCTTGATCTCGACATTAAAAAGAAAATTAAAATCAAATTTCTTTCTTAATTTTGTATTGAAAATGTATGTTATCATGGACCAACAGCAATATTATTTCACAATATTATCAGTGACATTTCTGTATCGTTGCAACCCTGAATGTTATTAGTTTTATACTATATTCATTTTAGAGATGCACCGATCAATCGGGTGTTAACCAGAAATGGCCATTTTTTGGTGCGATCAGCCCATCAGGCTCAAAGAACCTATTCTGTGCCGGTCACATATAGCCACACGCACACCGTGCAACAGTGGCACAAACAACCACAAACTGCTTTCACTAAAATTAATTCACAATTAAATTCTCCTATAAACTGTGTTTATTTAGAAGGCAGATCGTTACTCACAAATGCTGATGATGAAACATTAGATTTCAGTTGAGCTCCAATGCTACTACCCATTTCCTATATAGCACAGTATTAGTGTGGTGTTATTATTAGTGATAGTGTTATTTAGGTTACAGCCATGTATTCAGCGTTGTAGTGTGAGAGTGCTGTTTGCTGTATGAATGACGAAAGTAAGCAGCAGAGGAAGAACTCCGAAAACACTCGGAACAACGAATTTATTGAGACATTTAAAACAGCATCACCTCACCGAATATGTGGAATTTAACAAAGCTAAAGCAAACTCTGTTGTGAATGCAGAGGCAGACACAAACCAGCAGCGGTTGCTATCTTTCTTTAGCAGTGAAGAAGTTTCCATTACATTCCATGAAAAAAACAAACAAACAAAAAAAAATTCTGAATACTGCCATTTATAACTCTTGGACAGAAGGGAAAAAAAAAAATCTGAATCAGCCAAAATTTGAATTGGCCGGTCATATGTTCAAAAATCAGAATCGGGCAAGATAACTGCAATCGGTGCATCTCTAATTCATTTGCTTTATTCATGCTTTTAATCATTAATTACATATGAATATAGCTGCAATTTTCTGGGGGTCAGGAACAGATTAATTCCATTTACATTTCTTCTTATGGGAAAACAGACTCCAACTTGGAGTTCAAACTGCCTTGTGGAACCAATTAAGTTCGAATTTCCAAGGTTTCACTGTATATTATTCAAAAATATGCAAAATCTCTATAGATCAAAACAAAAATTATACATTCTGTCTTTCTAAAGTATTATAAAAACACACATTGCAATTGTTTTAGTTAATTGATCAGTTTATCATAATTTTATTGGAGCAGAGGAGTTTTAAAGTCTGCCTTGGGGACAAGGCCAAAGTATAAATGCATTTTGTTTAAAAACATTTAAATGTAAATCATACTCAAGCTATGTTTCGTAATAAACTATTTCAAACATGAATTTAAAAATTGGGGATATAAAACTTCCGCTAACTGAAGAATCACCCTAAACACTATAGCGTAAAAGTGTGTGAACATTTACTGTGGCGTTACTGATCTGGGTAAATCTGACTAAACATTGTTTACCTTTGGCAGGTCCCAGGCGTTTGGGCGGCACCACACTGGACGCAGGTTTGAACCTCTGAGAAGCGTCCATCTCAATCTTTCGTACCTTTTTCTAGTTCGGAAAAAAAGAAGATAAACCAACGAGAACAACAACGGTGTCTGTAAATAAAACAACGCATCGAGAAATAATGAACAGAAGCAGACCAGTGCAGGTTGTTGGTGCTCTACGCCGTCAGCGACACTGGAAAGAGGTCGTTTCCCGGACATGACCGGTAAACGAGACATTGTATTCTGTGGGAACAGCAATATACATTTAGCTACAAATACGGTGTTTTTACTCTCACCTCATTCATGTACGCTGTCAGATCGCTCGTGACTAATAACGAAAACATTTTAATATACTTCGAATATACTACGATCAAATCAGCTTAATAATGTGTAACTGTAAGTTTACTACCTTAATTAATGAAGTCTCCTAAAGAACTTTACCAAAACTAAATAAACAGCCATTCCGTTAACCGTTAACTGATGTCAGCGCGTTACCAAGCCAAAGAAACTCGCAAATGTTACGTATACTATAATTTGGTTAGTGATAAGTTATCAGTAGTGTACTTTTAAAGTAATATAGCTAGTTTATATTTCAAAGCTGCTTCTTTTTTTTTTTTTTTTTTTTTTGCGTCGATATGCTCATAAAATCCATAATAATAATACTGACCATCAGCTCTTACCGAAGACCCAAACACAATGATCCTGTTTGAATTTCAAATGTTTTGCCGCTACCCAGGTTTAATTTCTATTGGTCAAATCGCAGCCAATGAACGTAAAAGAACGCTATATAGTCCCGCCTACAGGTCGAAGCAACACGATACGCTCGAACTCCAGTCAGGGGCGTTACCGGTTTCGTGGTGTTCCTGTAAGAAGGGAACACCTCTCTGTCATTGACTAAAACAAGAACGTCCTCATTTGTCATTGGAAGTCTCCTTGCTTTTATTGATTCTGGTTTCAGGAGATTCGTTCTTTTCCGTCAGACAGGTCGCAATTCAACCTTTCTCTCACTAAATTATCCACTGTCTTATCCGCTTATTTCATCCTTGTCAAGGTATATGTTTGTTCCAAATCCTGGGGGGTATTTCAGATAGCCGGTTTAACAATCCCTGAGTTCAAATCTGAACTCTGGGTTGACCAATCCTGAACTGTCCAACTCAGAGTTTTCGGTTTCAGAACGGGGGATAACGGTTAGTTTAGTCAACTCCGAGTTACTTTCTTCTTCTGCTTCTTTCGGCTTCTCCCTTTATCAGGGGTCGCCACAGCGAGTGCACGAGGAGATACAAAGGCCTCATCAATGGAACGCAGATAACACGGATCAGCACGGCAAGGGGAGAAAAAACCGGGCTCAAACGTCGCAGTGGAGTTAGAAATAGTTGCGTATATATAATTTTAGCATATATTTAGGGAAAAAAATAATACAGTAGCCAAATTACGTGAGCTGGCGTGGCAAAAAAAAGAAATGCTGCCCGAGTCAATGGCGTGAGTAATAACTGAAAAATAGTTTTATTCCAAGTGTTCCACTTATTTTCTTAATATTAATATTAATATTTAATAGTTAATATTTATGCAGGTGCAACCCAACAAGCACAAAATGTAGCCACTTATCAGAAACTGAAGATAAAACACAAAATATAGTTAAAACAAGTAAGGTATAATATCATTACATGCAATGGTGATGTTGTTTAGCCTACCCTACCTAATTAAATAATAGTCAGTGGTTATGCCGTATATGTAAGTAGTTAGTGAAATGTCATAAGAGAGAAACAGTAAATTGTTCTGCCATTCCAACAATATTTCATATTATCTATTTGAAAGCAACACCTACATGCCTTTATACATATAAGTCTCCCAATTTGTTAATTGTTGGATGTGTTCAAGTTTGACCAATAGAAAATAGCTGAGGGCCAAAAAAGAGGTGGGGGTCGTCCACCACCTCTCACAGAGGCTGAAGAGATGGCCCTCATTCAAAACACTGGGTGACCTGTTTGCTGAAGGCATCCCTGGAGGTAGCTCATCTGACCCAGCCACCCCCCAGAACCCAGTGGCCTACATAAGAGGGTAGTCATTCAAATTAAGGATATAAACTTATGACATTCATTGTTTTGCCACTGTGGGATCAGTGATGCCCAACCATCCATTACTAGACACAACTTGGCACACAGACTTTCTTGTAGCAGTACAATTCTTTGTAATTTACTGCTGTTATCTGTCACGGTATGCTCCAGTTTTTCCTCCGTTATGAATCTCCCCGCCACTAGGGGCAATCTAGACACTTTCCCTCATGATGCTCCACCGGACTTCAGAGCACACGAGGGAGTGATGAGATCGCAAACGGGCTTCAGCTGGCTTGGATTAGTGATGGGAATTTCGACTCTTTTCAGAGAGCCGGTTCTTTTGGCTCGGCTCACTAAAAAGAGCCGGCTCTTTCGGCTCCCAAGTGGCTCTTTAGATTTTTTGTAGCTTAATTTATTACCAAATTATGTGTAAAATGAATTACTAATGTAAAAACACATTATATCCAATGTTTGTTATTATTAATATGGCTTTTATTTATATACTCAATGGAACACAGTAAAATAAAATACAAAAACAAAGACCCATCTCAGTTACAGGTCCAATCTGGTCTCAGGTCTCTGACCATGTGTATTATTTGTAAATTTGCAACTATATACAGGGAAACAAGACATCATCAACCAAACATCACTCAACAAAATCTGAATAAAAATGTGCACAAAAAGAAAAAACAACATCCAGGTTACAGTTTTTAATGAAGATTGGCATAAAAAAAAACCAACCAAGGATCTCATCTTTGAGGGGTTGATCCTGCTTCTCCTTTGTGTTATGATCTGACCTGTTTTAGAAAAGATTATCTCTGAAGGGATTATATACATACATACATACATACACACACATACATATATATATAAATTAGATTAGATTCAACTTTATTGTCATCTTTCTTGTCATTACACGTGTACAAGTACAACGCAACGAAAGGTAGTTTAGCATCTAACAAGAAGTGCAATAAGCAGCAATGTGTCGGAATGTACAATAAATAAAATAAATAAATAAAATCTGCTCACAATCAGGAACCGGCTCCTGTCGTTCAACTCAAAGAGTCGGCTCTTAGAGTCGGATCGGTCGCGACCGACACATCACTAGCTTGGATATTATTTAAGTGGAGCTCTACCCTGTCGGGTTGCGGGTTATTCCGTGCAGAGTGTTCGTGCAGAGTGTTCGTGCAGAGTGTTCGTGCAGAGTGTTCGTGCAGAGTGTTCGTGCTGAGTGTTCGTGCTGAGTGTTCGTGCTGAGTGTTCGTGCTCTCCGATACATTTGTGTTCTTCCTAGTTTGTGGTAAGCTTCTGTTATTGCTTCTAGTTCTGTTTACCTTAAGTTCCGTTTGTTATAGTGTTTGTATTCCTTCGTGTTGTCTTTGCCGTATAGCCGTTGTTCCTTTACTTTATGTTCGTGCCGTGTTTTTGCATCTTTTGTTTAATAAATATCTTTATTTACATTCTAGTTACCTGCGCTCGTCTCCTTGTTAGTCCCTTGAACCCGACCCATTACATTACCTTTCCAGATTCCTCATATTTCATGGTGACTCAGAGTTATTTATTTGAAAAACTGTGATGCACACTGTTGTAGAAACAAAAGTCCAATTAGGTACATTGTCTTTTTTAAATTAGAAATATTAGTAAAATTAGTTAAAATTTTAAATTAACTGTCTAGTCTTCTCCATTCTCTACCAGTTACTGTTGGTGTAATCTGGTGGAGCCATAACAGAGCTCCATGCCGGTGTAAGTACTTTCAATACTCCACAAAAAATTGTTTATTTGTATTGCAGGAAGGTAATGAGGAAATGTTGTCAGCTGCCACAGAGAGGGAAGATACAGAGGCCTACTGAGGTTTACACCTTGAGAATAACATCTAACAGTTGATCATGCAGAGTGATGCAGGAAATTACAATGGGGAAGAAGGTCCATCCACCTCCACAGCACAATGTATCTCAGTAAGATGTTGTTCAGAATTGGCCCATGACTTAGACCTGGCACTGTAATATTCAATGGGTTTTTTTTTTTTTTCGGTGTTCCTGTAGTTCCCCGTAAAAGGTGTATTTTTAGAAACAAACTGAAAAATTTCATTTAGAAATGGAACTTTTCCTCACTACCAGTGGACCACACTTTAGACGGTCCATCTTCTGCTAATGCTCTAGAGAAGTGTATCAAACATAACTACGCAATGATGTTCATGATTCCATGACGCACTGGTCTTGCAGATAGGTGCATCCTTAATACAGATGTATTTTTGCACTAACCACGGGTGTGGATTTGAAGCTTCAACTGCATTAACAGGATTTTTCTTTTTCTTTTCTTTTTCTTTTTCTTTTTTTTTTTTTTTTTTTTTTAACGGGTACTTGCTTCTTATTTCTTTTCTTCTGATTTTGATACCCAACTCTATGTCTAACAGTGTTTTAGGATAATTTTCTGGTAAAGTTTTGGTATAAAAATGTCATTTCCTTTTGCAAAAAAAGTGATAAGTGATGGTAGCAGCATAAAATACAATAACAGTTAAACAGCCTAATAATAACAACGACATAAAAATGTTAACAGTTCACAACAGTTAAAACCCCACTTCCTGAACATTTCATAGTGTTCTCATACAATGCTTTTACAGGGGAACCTCATTTTTCAAAACTGTTTCTTTAGGACAGTTTTGTGGTCAAGTTTTGGCCAGATTGCACACCCAGTAGAGCTTGAGAAGTCTGTCCACAGCACATGTTGCACTTCTCAGGTGTCCAATACAGATTAGCTGGGGCGGGTGATTCTGTGATGAACACTGTGAATCACAGAGGGAGGCTATGCTGCTTCCAGCCTAAGATGCAAACATATACAAAATCAAAGCTCAGTTTAGCAGCAAAGTATTTTAACAAAGGCACGCTACAATCATGATCACCGTATTTTTATTCTATACCAAAAATTAGATTACTAGATGGTACTGCAATCAGCCATTTCCCTCCTTTAACATACTTGATACAACTCATCAGCTAATTACAATCGCAATCATGTTGAAAGTATTCAGTTCTGTAGGTCTGTGGCCCAAAAGGTCACAGAGGCACACTGTTAAACCATATGTTGAATATGCTGTCAAACATACCGGAACAAAATCTAGGTTATTGCAGACTTCACACAACTGCGACCCAGAGACTAGTGGCAGAAGATGTGTAAGGATTACCAGCATAGTATAGCACATCTCATCTGAAAATTAGAGTAGTGACAAAGGGTAAAAATGTATTAACCAAAATTTATTTCACACAGTATTTGGGATTATATGTGCATGTGAAAACAGATACCTTCAGTCAGGACTTCAATGCCCTTAATCAGAAATGCAACATCACCCTTCTCCAAGACAGCAAATGCTTTCAACTTGGGAATGATGGTAGCCTCCCAGCATCTTATAAACAAGTCTGCCTTTCCTTCGTACATTTTACCAAACTCTATATCAAGATTTCAAACAAACAAACAAAAAACAACATAAATATATACAAAAGGTTGAGCCATGTTACTTATTTTATTCTATGTTAACATATCCTGTTGTCCAAAGGAAAATATGTGCATTAATAAGTTGGAACAGACAAAATAGAACTAAGAGAGCCACATATTAAACCGTAAACGATAAAAATAAAAAAAAAAAGCGTAAAAGCACAGGGTATTTGATGTAAGCTTCATTTATAAGCTGCACTACACTAGATATAGGCCTAATGATCCTCACTCCACAGTGAAACACGTCTGTGTTAAGGGCGATGTGATATGAATTCACAAAAGTATGAAAAAATGTGATATAAAAATCACAAAATATTGTCATATTGCCCACTCATACCTATGGTGTAAAATGCCATGGACTGAATCAGCCTATAAGTTCTTTAGGTTATTGATGTTTTATTGCTGTACCAGCATAGTTACTGGCTACATTAATGGCATGTTACCATATGTTATTAGCAGCCTAGCTCAGCTGTACATTATAGTAAGTTTATCACGTTTACATCTGACAAAAGCCAAGCTTGAAAGAAGCCTCTGTAATGCCTTATGACAAGTGAGGAGACATTTAATAAAGCAGTAAGGCACGAGAGGGTGTGCATTATTGTGAATATATCACAGGAAAGAGGCGTCAAGCTGGACATGGTGACCTTGAAGAAAGCTTAGCTTTTTGGATTAAAAGTGTACAGTGATGACTACATGCCGGAATACGGGTGTCATTATAGCTCAACGCCGTTCTTCCTTGGCTCTTCATCTATAGCACTTCACGTATTGTCTTCGTTTGTTTCCTGGATCAAAATCACCAAGACGGGATTGTATTCATCAAGTTAATGAACTCTGGGCTTGTTGCACGCTTTCAGCTTCCCACCTTATGAAGGTACATTAACTTCCGTCGAATCTGGTAAGACCGATATTTTTCCGGTCTTATCCCAGAGGAAATGAAGTCCTCTTCATTTCCTGCGTTCATGCTGTACTCCAGTGAGCGTTAGGCCGAGAGTATACTTGGCATGACTTTCCTTCGTTTCTTTGACGTGCGAGCCGCACTCCAGTATGCGTTAGGCCGGGAGATATGCGGTACGACGTCCCTTCTTTTCTTTGTCGTTTTATCAGTTATTTTTACTCTTTGAGTTTTCTAAGTCCGTGCCCTTTACTCCCCTCTCCGTGCCACACTCTAGTGAGCGTTTGGCCGGGAGTATACGTGGTACGCGCTTGCGGGGGCTCCGCTCGGGTCTCAGCGCGTTGCGCATGCGCAGACCTCTACGCCGCTGGCGCAGCGGAGATACGTTGTAAGCGTGGTCATGAATATGAGCTTACGACGTTCCTTTCTTTCTTCAACATTTTATTAGATCATTTGTTTCTCTGTGACCCATTTTTTGGTTGATTTGTTAGATTTTGGTTCACTACTTCCATCTGGAGCTAACAGCACTTGGGTCCTAAACCCTTATTCTTTTGTTTACACGGTTTGTCATCCTTTTAATATTGTGAACCGTAACAGTTAAGGCAAACTTTGTTTTGTTACTGTTCCATTGTTTCTAAACAAAAATGGTGCTTGTGATAAAAAAGTATTTTGTTGTCACGTACAATGTTTGGCAAAATTCTATCCTAGGTTTTTTTGATTCTTTGAATCTATGAAGCTTAAATATTAAAAAGTATCGGTATCAATATCGATATAGGCGATACTGGCCCTGCATTTAATTGGTATCGGATCGATACCAAAATTCCCAGTATTGCCCACCTCTAGTCCAAAATGAGAGAGCCAACGGCTGAAGCGTTTGAAAAAAACTTGAATGGAGCTACATGATTGGTCAAAACAGAATTTATGCATTTATTAAACATTTTCTCTTTGAAAGTAAATAAAGTATATTTCTAGCTAACATTTCCATTTTATACAACACATGCCAGTTTCAATAAACTAAAAGAAATCAATATAAATTCATTTTCTTTGGGAACAACACATAAATGTGTATGTTTCAATGTATATGACACAAGAATGTATTAACTGTATTTAGAAATAGCACAAAATGTGTTAGAATACCCCTTACACAGCGGATGTGTAGAACAAATGACACATTCTCATTGTGGGGACCTTCCATAACATGAGGATTACTGTAGCCAATAATGCTACACCTACAGATAACCTTAAACCCAGTCACATAAAGCTAAAAAAGTTGCAGTTTTCGTAAAAAGTCATTTTTCTTGTGGGGACCAACAAGATGTCTCCACAATGTATAATATGACAAAGCTTTGTATGCATAATGTGCAAAACTCGACATGCAGTGATGTCTCAGGCAGATATGTAAATTATTATGTGTGGTCTGATTAGACACTGGGTCTTGCCACAAGAAGGCATGTATGCAGAATGCTTATACTGCTGTCTACAAAAAGGCTGTAATAGGTTACTTTTGCGTAAGTGTACCTCTTGGTGAGAGATCGTTGACTGCTGGACATTCCTTTTGATCCTTCTTGACCTTTCAGCTGCTTAGGACACAGACAATCACAGGCTCAGCAATGTCTGGAGGAACAATTTCATCGGGTATCATGGAGAGGCTCCATATCTGCACCACATGCTCTTAGAACTGGAGTTTCACAAGGCTCAGTTCTGGGACCTCTTCTATTCTCTCTCTACACTCGTTTTCTTGGTGAAGTCATAACCTCTCATGGCTTCTCCTATTATTGTTATGCTGATGACACACAACTCATCCTCTCTTTCCCTGCAACAGATGTGCAGATCTCCTCAAGTATCTCAGCATGTCTGGAGAGCATCTGATCATGGATGTTAGCTCATCATCTGAAGCTAAACCACAGCAAAACTGAACTGCTTTACATTCCTGCAGATGGGTTTACTTATCAAGATCTTGCCATCTCCAAGGTGAACTCCTCCATCACACCCTCTGAGAATGCAAGAAACCTTGACGCTATCTTTGATAGCCAGCTGAGCTTCTCTGCTCATATTACCAAACTGACTCAGTCATGCTGGTACCTCCTCTACAACATCAGGAGAATTTGACCCTTCCTTTCCAGGGAAGCCAAATAGGTGCTTGTCCAGTCTCATATTGTATCAAAACTAGATTACTGCAATGCTCTTCTGGCTGGTCTTCTAATGAATACAATCAGACCCCTGCAACTGATTCAGAATGCAGCAGCTCAGCTGGTTTTCAATTTATCCAAGTATTCTCATGTCGCCCCACTGCTGCGTTCTCTTCACTGGCTCCCTGTAGCTGCCTGTAACTTAGAAATATCCTCTCTTTTTGAGATTGGACGTAGTTATTAGGAGATAATCTAAATCTGTAAAGTTGCTTTGAGACAATGCTCCATTGTAAAAAGCGCTATATAAATAAATCTGACTTGACTTGACTCTTTTAATGATGCAGAAAAACTTGTTCATGCGTTTATAACCTCAAGGTTTTGGATTACTGTGTAACGCCTTACTTACTGGATGCTCTAGTAAAATCTATAAATAAACTTCAGTTAGTTCAGAATGCAGCTGCCCGAGTGCTAACTCGAACTAGAAAATTTTGATCATATCACTCCTGTTCTATCATCACTGCACTGGTTACCAGTCAAATTCCGCATTGATTACAAAATACTTCTTATAACTTATAAAGCTCTACATGGCCTGGCCCCACATTATCTGAGTGACCTCTTAAAGTTTTACAATCCAACTCGTCTACTTCGTTCGCAGGGTGCAGGACTTCTTTTAGTTCCTAGAATTAAAAAAAAGTCACAGCAGGGGGAAAGGCTTTCTCATACATGGCCCCCCAACTATGGAATAAAACGTCCCACTTTCGTTCGAGATTCAGACACCCTCCAAAGTTTTAAGTCTAGGCTAAAGACATACTTATTTACGCAGGCTTTTGACTAGATTTAGACCAGGTTGCATGGTTTTTGTTGCTGGGGCGGAGTCTGGAGTCATGTCTGGCCTGCCTGCCTGTCCGCTAGCCGGGAGTGTCGAGTGGGCGGTTCTGGCTGAACTAGGCTTCGGTCCTCGTGATCTTGACTCATGCATCCTTGCCTTAGAATAAGGGCAGAGCTGGGGGGTTCATAGTCAAAGAGTCTTATTGTGATCAGAGACGTTGGGTTGCTGTCTTCTGCCGCTCGTGGGGTTGCCAATGTCTCATGTGATCCCTCTTGGCTGTGTTTCCTACCAGTTTTCCTCTTTCTAGCTATGCTGCTATAGCTAATGCTGCCGGGGTCTCATGCTACACTTGGCATCAGTGATTGACATGGCATCAGTGATTGTTAATAAACACTGTGCTCTTAATCAATAAAACTAATTACATTTTCTGTTTTCTCTCCGAGTGTGTTCCGGCAGTTCCGGCCCCACACATGATGTACATCTGATGGAGCTCCACTGTGCATAATTCACATTTTATTCGACCATGACTCCATGACTTTAGTTTCGCTCTTCAATTATCATCATCATACCCGGGCCACTTAATGTCGATGTGAATACTTCACATTTTATTCGAACTTTGACTTTGACTTCCATGACTGTAGTTTCGCTCTTAGATTTATCATCATACCTGGGGCCACTTAATGTCGATGTGCATACTTCACATTCTTTTCAAACTTGACTCCATGACTTTAGTTCGCTCTTAGATTTATCATCTACGCCGCCCAAGGAGGTTGGGTCCCTTTTTGAGTCTTGGGTCCTCCTAAGGTTTTCTTCCTAGAAGTAGGGAGTTTTTCCTTGCCACTGTCGCCCTAGGCTTGCTCAATTTGAGATTGGACGTAGTTATTAGGAGATAATCTAAACTTGTAAAGTTGCTTTGAGACAATGCTCCATTGTAAAAAGCGCTATATAAATAAATCTGACTTGACTTGACTTGACTGCCTGCATCAAATTCAAAACCCTGATGCTTCCCTACAAAGCCAAAAATGGAACAACACCTTATTACCTAAAGGCTCTAATTAAACCATTTTTTGTACCTTGTACCCTCCTCCACGTAAGATTAAAGGAAGACAAGCATCAAGACTGTTCTTGTCCTGGCACCCAGGTGGTGAAATGAACTTCCACTGGATATCAGAATGACTGAGACTCTTGCTGTCTTCAAGAGGCGAATAAAGACTCACCTCTTCACTCAACACTTACGTGAAGACTGAAAATGCAACTGCATATATAGGTCATCTTGTTCCCTTGGTAAAGGTGAGAGGGTGAGCTATAGATGAGGAGCTCTACTGTCTACTGACTTCACAGTCTACAACCTAATTTGCATATTGAGAATGCATCCAACCGGCATCACAGGTCACAAGGTCGGAGCCAACCCTACACAGGGTGGCAATCTATCTCAGGACGAATGCACACCAGTGCACGAGGGCACACACACATACGGACAGACAGTCAAACATGCCCCATCACTCTGGGACACTTTAGAGACACCAGTTAGCCTAATGTCTTTGGAATGTGGAATTAAACTGGAGAACCCAGAGGAAACCCACACGGGCATGGAGATAACATGCAAATTTCACAAAAGTGATGGGACTGGTTGTTGTTAGACTCTTCTTCCCAAGACAAAGGCTTTGTCAGGAATTCGATCAATGAGTTTGCATGCACTTCAGATAATGGGAAAGCTCCATGTTTACAGGACTTGGGCAATAACTGGATTTCTCACAGATTTCTCACAATCTCACAGAAGAATGTGACATAAACTTCAGTTAATTCCAGGATTGCCAGATCCCACGAGAGGAACAAGATCTGTGAAACAACTCCAAAAAGAAGTGGAGTCTCTTAGAATAGGTGGAGCTGGCAACCATGTTCGATTCTGCTAGTCGCTTCTGCGACAGCTCTATGCTCTATACGGTTACATTTCCATACATGGACAGACTAAGAAAACCGATAGAAATCAGAGTAAGGGTCCTGTGTTTGTCCTGTGTTACTTTTCTTAAGGAAAGGTTTGCTGAGTAGTATTGGTGTAATATTTTAAATGATACATTTAAATTGTAAGAAGGAGCAGAAGAAATTCTTACCATTCAATATGCAGTTATTGTGTTCCTGAATTGACAAGTATAATTTTGTGCAACCTTAGCAGAATGTAATGTCATGCAGTTTTTACTCTCAATTTTGTGAAACTCCGTCACTGATAATTTATCTGAAAAAACCTTTTAGTATGATTTAAGGGGGGGCTTGTTTTAAAAATGTAAGACACATAATGCATGTCACTTGTAATAATTCCACTGTAAATGTTGTTGATCATATTATTTTGCTTTGTTCAATAAGAAGCAGTTTAAATTAAATTACAGTATAGCTTGGAAGCAAAAGACGTGCACGTGTGTTTCGGAGTTTGGGGGGGGGCGGTGCGAGAGAAAATATTGTTATCTAAAAAAGGGAGCGCTGCAGAAAAAGTTTGTGAACCACTGACTTAACGAGTTATGCGTTTTCTTTTATTGACCTTACATGGCGGAAACCGTTTTGTAGTTCCATAACCACTTCACGTTTGACCTCATTTACCGGAAGTACAGTTGAAGATTATCGGACAGCCCAGCATATGAAAAATTATAGGTAAATCAGCGCGTTCGATCAAATTTGAAGAAACTCTGCGGTGTCCCAGCCTGAACGAGTCCCAGGGTTGAGAGGAAATCGCATAGAGGTAATTAATGTGCAGTAATGACTCCGTTTTTTATAATTTGTTCTAATTCGTGCAACTCACACAGGCGCTTCTGCTTATGTCGCGCCAGCCGGAAGTCTGTGTGAAGCTGTGTGTCTCACTGGCGTCAATAGTTTTTTTTTTGTCTTGTCGAGATGTACCTCCATGTTTTCGCAGTCAGACTATCGGTAGAGACCGGTGGCAGCTAACATGTGTCTAGAGTTGAATGGTGCTTTAGCCTCGATAGTTAACAAAGCTAAGATATTAATTGTGACCTGGGAGGTAGATTTTATCATGATTGAGTCGGATATGTGTGTTGATGTTTGTCTGCAACGTTTACTTACGACACCGAAGCAGAAGTTTTTGGATTCTTTATTCGTAAAATTCCTCATCCAACTCGAGCACGAACCATTGGTGTTATTCTAAAGAACAAATAGAATCGCCATAAGATGAGTGGCCCTAACGCACAAATAACTTGCTGGTTGAAGTAGTCACAGGTGGGCAATGTTACTAAAATAATCTTAAAAGGTGATCAAGCAGTTGAGGGTGAAGGGATTTGCGTTGGAACTCTGCCAATCAACTGTGACAGTTTGGCAGTGCTGGGACTTGAACCCACAACCTTCTGGTTAATAGTAGCTTAACATTTTCACCAACACAGTCCCTATTGACAAGCTAGTTGTCAGTCAACTGGTAAAATACAGAATAAACAACAATGTTCTGACTAACTCCTTGTGTGGAAAACTGTTACATGAAACAGAACTCTGCACACCATATGCTGTTCTCATAATTCATATATGGACTTAAAAGTAAAAACTGTCAAGTTTATTTCTGTATCTAGTCTATCTATGCCAAAAGCCTCAACTGAGACAGCCTACTGCAACAGTGGCAAGGAAAACTCCCCATATGTGATGAGGAAGAAACCTAGAGAGCTCCAAGTCTCAAAAAGGGTCCCAACCTCCTTGGGCACCCAAAGGAAAAAAGTATTTCTTAAGATCGTCTTTTCTAGGGCTGAGGAGAAATAGATAAGTTCTTAATTTTGTCTTAACAAAGACTTACCCATTTCTGATTTATTTCTCCTAAACCCCCCTTAGGAGAAAAAAAGGAGAAACACCTAAGAAATTATTTGTAAGACATTCGAGAGACAAAGTAGAAAAGCCAAAGATCTCATTCTACACTGATAGACTGCTGAATGATGTCTTATATGTTTCTCATTTATGTCTTATATGAGCCTTTAAAGAGAATAAGCTTCTATTCAGACATAAAAGAGATCCAAATAAGAAACATAAGACACCACTGAGATCTTAAGTTAAACTGGGTGAGATCTTATTTATTTCTTATCCATGTCTAGTTGAAAGCTGCATTACTAACACCTGGAGAAACTCCTAAGACATACAGTTAATGATGAGGAGATGCAGTTGGTTCAGAGCTTTTATTGTATAAAAAGAATTAGTGCAACTGAATTGTAAACATTATAACAGCAGTTATAGAACAGTG
>JAJAGP010003050.1:70673-86753 GCA_025084515.1 Ancistrus triradiatus
GGCTGAAACGATTCACAAGGCTCAACTCATACAAGTTTAAGCAAGTGCGCCGAGTATCAAGCAATTGACGGGGACCAAGACAAATTTTTCTAGTCAAAATGCCAAGGTCCAAGTCCAAGGTGGTCGAGATCTGAGGTACCACTGTATATATTCACTGTGAGTAAACTTTTAAATTCATTTTCTTTTAAATTATTAAACTATTATCTTTTAAATGAAACATAATTTAAATTATGTTCAACAACAGTATCTCACATTATTACAGATGCGTCCTTTCTTCTGTGCTGACGAGAGTGCTGCGCGAGAGCTGAGTACCTTCAAAATATTTTCTTATGTTTTTTCTGAGACATTTTGGATGAGTTTTCCTGTGTTCCTCAGTCCAAAGGCTTAGTCGTATGGTTATCATTTGTTATTCATGGACATGGATTATGGTAATTGTATCCTAATTAGGGATGCACCGATACCACTTTTTTCCTTCCAATTCCTGAAATTCAAGTATCGGCTAATCGGGTAATTGTATCCTAATTAGGGATGAACCGATACCACTTTTTTCCTTCCATTTCCTGAAATTCAAGTATCGGCTGATACTGAGTACCGATACTGATACCAACTCTGGTGAGAAATAATCTCAAGCGAGAAATAATAACACACCGCAGACAGCTTGAGTTACAGTCATTAATATGTAATACTGGATCATTTTCCTTAATAAATAAATGACAAAGTATAATATTTTTGTCTCATTTGTTTAACTTGGTTCTCTTTATCTACTTTTAGGACTTGTGTGAAAATATTTATGCAGAAATATAGAATATTCTAAAGGATTCACAAACTTTCAAGCACCACTGTAAGCTTCATCTAGAAGTGTGCATGTCCTCTCCTTGGAATTATAAGGTTCTATCTGCAATCTGAGTAGTGTTGAGATATCAAGTTTCAAAAGTTTTGCATTCTAAAATAACAAAACTGATATATGGAACAAGTGTTTTTCATTAATGGAAATCACAGACACCCTATCAATTTATTCTAAATGTGCAATATCACTTTCTCCTTAGATTTATAAGGTTCTATCTGGCAAACATAAAAAGAAGCAATGGTTTTTAAGAACGCACGCAAACTAATTTCTTTTTAAAACATGAAATTAGTGCCGTAACAGGTTGTCTACATGTTTCAGAAACTAAAATTTCATGTCTTTCTATGACATTTTTATTTTGTTTTTATGGCATTTCTTGTTTTAGGACAACTCATCATTTTCTTATTCAAAAAACATTGCAAGTTAGGTGTAAATGGTCATTGCTGAATATTTTGTCCAATGTAGAGGTCAAATTTAGGTAGGAGAACTTTCCTTTAAGTTAGACAGCACTCAGGTACTGTAATAAGTTGCTCCAGTCAGTATAAAAGCAGTACTGTATTAGGTTTGATTTTATATCAGAAATGTTGAGTCTAATGCTCCAAAATGTCACACCAGATATTGAAAGCAAAGGTTCACTTACTTTTGCCACTCACTAATATGTAATATTGGATCATTGTCCTCAATAAATAAATGACCAAGTATCATATTTTTGTCTAATTTGGTTAGCTAGGTTCTTCTTATCTACTTTTAGAACTTGTATGAAGATCTGATGATGTTTTAGATCATATATATGCAAATATAGAAAATTCTAAAGGGTTCACAAACTTTCAAGTACCACTGTATATCAGTAGTATGTCAAAGTCCTTACCATGTCACGTTACAATCTGAAGATTAAATATTTCTTAAATATTAAATATTTCTTATAACTCCTAACTCCTAACATCAAAGTTGTAACATTTAAGGACTTAGAAGTCTTTGTGGCTGAAATCGGTCAGTCTGTGCATGTGACAACAACTCTTGGCCTGTATGGCAAGGTGGCAATAAATTAGGTTAAAAAAAATGTGTTTGTGCTCAGCCGCACTTTTGATGCCATGTGTGAAAAGGAAAAGGTTGAATTTTCTGGGCTGAAATCCAAGCACTGTGTTGGGCGAAACCAAACACAGAACACAACTCAAAATACACCATACCTACTATGAAGCATGGTGGTTTCAACATTATGTTATGGGGTGCTTTTTTCACTGGGGACTGGTCAAGTATTGAAGAGAAAATGTATGCTGTTACCAACACCCAAATTCATGGGGATAGCCTGTGGCCATCTTCCAGCAGAACAGAAATATATCACCAAAAAACAATGTGTTGGTGTAAGGATAGTCTGGTGAATGTCCAAGTCTGAGCTCTGACCTAAATCTAAAACAAAAACTATGGATGGTCTTGAAGAGAGCAGTGAATTGCCACTCACCATAAAATTTGACTGAACAATTCTGCAAGGGACAATGAGCAAATGTTCGGAATCAGCCTGTCATGTCCAGAAAGATGAGAGAGGTCTGTAATTTTCATCATAGGTACACTTCAACTATGAGAGACAAAATGAGAAAAAAAAAACAGGAAATCACATTTGTAGGATTTTTAAAGAATTTAATTGTAAACCATGGTGGAAAATAAGTATTTGGTCACCCACAAACAAGCAATATTTCTGGCTCTCACAGACCTGTAACTACTTCTATAAAAAGCTCTTCTGTCCTCCACTCGTTACCTGTATTAATGGCACCTGTTTGACCTCGTTATCTGTATAATAGAAACCTGTCCACAGCCTCAAACAGTCAGACTCCAAACTAAACCATGGCCAAGACCAAAGAGCTGTCGAAGGACACCAGGAAGAAAATTGTAGACCTGCACCAGGCTGGGAAGAGTGAATCTACAATAGGCAAGCAGGTTGGTGTGATTACATCAACTGTGGGAACAATTGTAAGACATACAAGTCCATTGATAATCTCTCTCGATCTGGGGCTCCATGCAAGATCTCATCCTGTGGGGTCAAAATGATCATGAGAACAGTGAGCTAAAATCCCAGAACTACACGGAGGGACCTGATGAGAGAGCTGGGACCAAAGTAAAAAGGCTACCATCAGTAACACACTACGCCAAGAGAGACTCAGATCCTGTAGTGCCAGGCGTTTCACCATGCTTAAGCCAGTACATGTCCAGGCCCGTCTGAAGTTTGCCAGAGAGCATATGGATGATCCAGAAGAAGATTGGGAAAATATCATGGAGTTCACTAAACTAAAATAGCACTTTTTGGTAAAAACTCAACTCGCTGAGTTTGGAGGAAGAAGAATGCTGAGTTGCGCCATACCTACTTTGAAGCATGGGGGAGAAAACCTCATGCTTTGGGGCCGTTTTTCTGCAGAGGGGACAGGACGACTGATCCGTGTTAAGTGAAGAATCTTCAGTGAGAGCGTTGAAGATAGAACGTGGCTGGGTCTATCTTCAATGTTATGTTACACAGTATTGAGTTGAACCAAATCTGTTGACCAAATACTTGTTTTCCACCACAATTTACAATTAAATTCTTTAAAAATCCTACAATGTGATTTCCTGGATTTTTTTTCTCATTTTGTCTCTCATAGTTGAAGTGTACCTATGATGAAAATTACAGACCTCTCTCATCTTTCTAAGTTTATTTGTATTTTCCGTACTGCCACAACATTTTCTGATTTGGGATTATAGATCAGAAGATGGATATACAATGACTCTAAAAATAATTTTTCAGAAACATTGCGTTTTTTCTCATTATTTGCATGTTGTGAGGCAGAATTTGTATATAAAATGGAAAAATAAATTTTAATGGGATTAGATTTCAGGTAGTAAGACAAAAAAGTGAGTATTTCAAAGGGATCTGTTATAGACACTGTAGAGATGCAGCTCACTAACGCAGTGCTGTCAGTGCCTTCTATCTGGGTTGAGCTTCACACAAGCATGATTTGGTCAATGACAGGACGAGTGGGTCAAGCATCTATCTGCATGTCACTACATTAAATATGAAAAACGAAGATAAAAGATGCTCTTTTTCAATATAATTAACTGAACGTTCCTTGAAATTCAGTTAACTATGCCGGTGGTAAAGTGTTGTGCTAATCTGCTGTGTGGGATTCAGTTGAGGGAACCGTAGGAATATGCATGTGCCCCGTTACACTTGTCAGACAATGTGCGTCAAAAAATTGTAGTCCGGTAACTGAAGTTACCACATTCTACAAATTCCACATGATTTTTTTTCTGGAATTGCTGTGCAAACTGCAAAAACGAACACCTTGAACGATTGTCTTCTTAGAACTTAGGGCTGGGTGGTATGGCCAAAAGTTTGTATCACAGTATTTTTAAGGATTTATATATGCTCTGATAGCAGGGGCTGCTGGCTTGTGCCTGACTCTGCGCTGTTGCTAGCTTTAGCTTTAGCGTCAGTCTCTTTGACTTTGTTTGCTTTGTGAAACTCAGCTTATTCAGCGGGGTGATACTGTTGTAAACGTGTTATTAAATCCGTTATTCCGATCGTTTTCGGAATTGATCCTTCACGGCTTCTTTTCACCATGTATGTAATCCACACAGCACGCTGTAAAAGTTTCCATGCTGGAGACATGGTTATGTTCAAAATTGATAACAAAGCCCTTAGTAGTGTCCCTAGTCTATCAAATTAGTAATGCGGTATTTAGGGAGAAGATTTGAAGACTTACAGGAAACTTTTCACCTCTGTCATTGCCAACAAAGATTAAGTTACAAAGTATTAAGTTGAACTTTAATTATTGACCAAATACTTATTTTCCACCATGATTTACAATTAAATTCTTTAAAAATTCTACAATGTGATTTCCTTTTTTTTCCTCATTTTGTCTCTCATAGTTGAAGTGTACCTATGATGAAAATTACAGACCTCTCTCATCTTTCTAAGTAGGAGAACTTGCATAATCAGTGACTGACTAAATACTTTTTTACCCCACTGTACTTATGTATCCCCTGGAAACTATGTCTTTCACAGAATCATGAATGATGTCTTGTTATTCTGCATTTGCACTAATATTAACATCAGAAGTGAGTAGTGCATGCTGTCTGACAGCTCAAACTGCCAATCAAATTATTCTCCCCAACAGGCTTGTTCAAGGACCTTGCTTTCTTTTGATCCACTGACCCTGTTTGCAGCGAGCTGTTTGCAGCTGGACCTCAGCATATTTTGCAAATGTTTCAGTATTGTCTTTGCTTTTTCCTGTGCTCTGTAGTAAGCATTGAAAAGAAGAAATAGTGAAAAAGAAGTGTATTACATCACTACACTTGCTACTTGATGGACCAGACTGTGATTTTCTTTATGTGCAGTAAAGTAGGGTCAGTGCAGATGAGCATTGCTTAGTTGCATTGCAATGGCATTTGAAAATAAATAAATAAATAAATATGTATGTAATAATAATATGTATATGTGTGTGTGTACATACACTGCTCAAAAAAATAAAGGGAACAGTTAAACAACACAATATAACTCCAAGTAAATCAAACTTCTGTGAAATCAAACTGTCCACTTAGGAAGCAACACTGATTGACAATCAATTTCACATGCTGTTGTGCAAATGGAATAGACAACAGGTGGAAATGATTGGCAATTAGCAAGACACACTCAATAAAGGAGTGGTTTTGCAGGTGGGGACCACAGACCACTTCTCAGTTCCTATGCTTTCTGGCTGATGTTTAGTTCACTTTTGAATGTTGGTGATGCTTTCACACTCGTGGTAGCATGAGACGGACTCTACAACCCACACAAGTGGCTCAGGTAGTGCAGCTCATCCATGATGGCACATCAATGTGAGCTGTGGCAAGAAGGTTTGCTGTGTCTGTCAGCGTAGTGTCCAGAGGCTGGAGGCGCTACCAGGAGACAGGCCAGTACACCAGGAGACGTGGAGGAAGACGTAGGAGGGCAACAACCCAGCAGCAGGAACGCTACCTTCGCCTTTGTGCTAGGAGGAACAGGAGGAGCACTGCCAGAGCCCTGCAAAATGACCTCCAGCAGGCCACAAATGTGCATGTGTCTGCACAAACGATTAGAAACCAACTCCTTGAGGATGGTATGAGGGCCCGACGTCCACAGATGGGGGTTGTGCTCACAGCCCAACACCGTGCCAGTGAACACCAGGATTGGCAAATTCGCCATTGGTGTCCTATGCTCTTCACAGATGAAAGCAGGTTTACACTGAGCACATATGACAGACATGACAGAGTCTGGAGACACCGTGGAGAGCGATCTGCTGCCTGCAGCATCCTTCAGCATGACCGGTTTTACAGTGGGTCAGTAATGGTGTGGAGTGGCATTTTTTTGGAGGGCCGCACGGCCCTCCATGTGCTCGCCAGAGGTAGCCTGACTGCCATTAGGTACTGAGATGAGATTCTCAGACCCCTTGTGAGACCATATGCTGGTGCAGTTGGCCCTGGGTTCCTCCTATTGCAGGACAATGCTAGACCTCATGGGGCTGGAGTGTGTCAGCAGTTCCTGAAAGATGAAGGCATTGAAGCTATGGACTGGCCCGCCCGTTCCCCAGACCTGAATCCAATTGAGCACATCTGGGACATCATGTCTCGCTCCATCCACCAACGTCCAGGAGTTGGCGGATGCTTTAGTCCAGGTCTGGGAGGAGATCCCTCAGGAGACCATCTGCCACCTCATCAGGGGCATGCCCAGGCGTTGTAGGGAGGTCATACAGGCACATGGAGGCCACAAACAATACTGAGCCTCATTTTGATCTGTTTTAAAGTCAAAGTTGGATCAGCCTGTAGTGTGCTTTTCCACTTTAATTTTGTGTGTGACTCCAAATCCAGGCCTCCATTGGTTAATAAATGTGATTTCCATTGATGATTTTTGTGTGATTTTGTTGTCAGCACATTCAACTTTGTTCAGAACAAAGTATTCAATGAGAATATTTCATTCATTCAGATCTAGGATGTGTTATTTGAGTGTTCCCTTTATTTTTTTTGTATTTATTATATATATTTATTTTATTTTATTTTATTTTCTGACAATTTGGTATTTCCCACTCACAACATGCTACTTCTTACTAAATACTTTGCTAGGCAAAATGTCATACAATGATTTAGTCAATAGGTAATGCCCTTGCAGTAGTAGACAGCATGCCTCATCATTGTTTGCAAAAGCGAAACCAAAGCAGCTTGCTTTACCTTCTTTTATACTGGTCAGTGGCTCTGGAGACTATCCCAGAATTCAGTGGGTGCAGGCAGACGTGCAAACTGGACAGGTCAGGGGCTTTGATTTTTGTGTAACTTGAAGCTCAGGCCCTTCCAAAGACTACAGTGAAATGTCAGAGAAACAGATGAATGTGGTTGTTTACAGGGTTGTCTTTTTTTCAGTTGCAGAAATGATGGAAGATTCGCATTTCAACTCATATTTTTGGTCTCCTGTTCCAACAGTGCAAGGACAGGTAGTATTATTACATCCAGTATATATGAAGACAGAGTGCTAAGAAACAAATTAAAATAAAAAAGTCCATACCAGGCTTCATGTTATGTAAAAGCCTGAAATACAGATTTATTCGTTTCATCTCCACCTCTAGATTGACAGTGCTGTGTTTTTAAATAAGATGAAAGAGCAGCTGGGGCAAGAAAAGAGTGCCTCTTTTCCAAATTCGTCATCAACGCACTACCCCACCACAGTTCTCACAGTGTCAGGACCTGTCACCATGGATGCTGGAGCAGCTTCTAGGGTACCTAAGCAGGAAGGAGGACCACAAACAGCCACTGTGGGGGCACACCTCCCTCCGCCCCATACATCACACAATATCACAGTGTTGCCAGTCTCTTCGACTGGCATAATGACTGCAGGTTAGTGCATTTACCTACCTTTGGGTTTTCAACACTTTTTTGTCACGGTAGAACACGCCAATAACGTTAATTATACTACAACCCCAAATGAGAGAATGAGGGGACTGTATGGAAAATGCAAATTAAATACATTCAGTGTGTCTTACATTTACTTTGGATTTTATTTAATTGCAGACAGTATGAACACAAGATATCTAATATTTGTCTGGTCGACTATTAGGAGTCACGCCAGAGGCCAGCCTTGACTCACTTTTGTGTCGTGGGTCTGCTTGGCGCTATCGCACGTGCGCCAACTCTTATTTGCTGTAATGCGCTTTAAATTGCCGACAGCTGTTCTTTGGGCTATATAAGTGCACCTTTCAGCCCACACAGGTTGTCGAATCATCCCTTTGCGGACATCCCTTTTTGCAATCACCCGGCGTTACTAATCATGTTGCACGTTTGCTTTGATAGGGACAAAGGTAAGCTGACAATTCGTAGATCGCCAGCTATGGGCAGTCAGGAGGCTGTTATTGTAAGTTAGGGCGTAGAAAATAGTGTAGGGAAAGCACGTTTTAGCGTCCTAACGGCTTTTTTTCTACGGCTGCCTTTTTGGGGCTCGCTCGCTCACTCGTACGCGATCGGGGGAAAAGAAACATTCCCCTCGTGATTGCTTTCAGAAAAAGAAGCTGCACTAAATTACAGTCTCTTCCTTTTTACCATACCACTCTCTTGTAAGCGCCGAAGATGTGCGGAGTTCCTGTGGCACGCCTTCGCGGCGGCTTCACTTTCATTTTGTCTATTGCTGCAGCAGAGAGAAGGACACAATGAAAGTGAAGCCACCGCAAAGGTGTGCCACGGGAACTCCTCAGCACGCCTTTGGCGCTTACAAGAGAGTGGTACGGACGTGGGGGTGAAAAAGATAAGATAAAACTTTATTGATCCCTTTGGGAGTTTTCCCTCAGGGAAATTAAATTTCCAGCAGCATCAATTTAAATGTACACACAGAAAGAAAGTAAGAGAAAGAAAGGAAAAGTATAAATTATAAATTGCACAATGATAAAATAAAAATATTGCACACATGTTTTGTGTTTTGTGTGTTTTGACGGTGTGCAAAGGATGACTGGCATCTTCCATGATGTTCAAAAGTTTGTCCATAATCCTCTTCTCTGCCACCGTCACCAGAGAATCCAACTTCATGCCAATCACAGAGCCCGCTCGCCTAATCAGTTTGTCCAATCTGGATGTGTCCTTTTTGGATATGCTGCCCCCCCAGCACACCACTGTGTAGAACAGGACACTGGCGACCACAGACTGATAAAACATCCACAAGAGTTTCCTGCAGATGTTAAAGGATCGTAGCCTCCTCAGGAAGTACATCCTGCTCTGACCCTTCCTATACAAGTGACTGGTGTTACAGGACCAGTCCTTGCTATCCAGCCACAGCCCAAGGTACTTATAGGAATCCACCACCTCCACCTCAACCCCGTTGATCAGGACCGGTCGTGGTGTTGATCTGGATCACCCAAAGTTAATGACTAACTCCTTGGTCTTTGTGGTGTTGAGCTGCAGATGGTTCCTATTGCACCACACAGAAAAGTCCTATATTCCTAAACTCCTATATTCCTCCTCGCTGTTGTCTTTGATACACCCCACAATGGCTGTGTCATCTGCAAACTTCTGGATGTGACAAAGCTCAGGGTTGTAACAGAAGTCCGCAGTATACAGGGTGTAGAGGAGAGGGGCCAGCACCGTTCCCTGGGGTGTTCCAGTGCTGCTAGTCACAGTTGCAGACGTGATGTCCTTCAGTCTGACGTACTGTGGTCTATCAGTGAGGTAGTTGGAGCTCACTCATCGGCATTCGGGGTTTGATCCTTCGTAAGTGCCTCTTTCAGGGACCTACTGAGACACGTGTGTAGCTCAATTTAGACTACACTCACACACCGCCATCCCATGTCACTCCCTTTATACCCCTTTTTGTTTCACCCCTTCCATCTGGAGCATTTGGGTCTTAAAACCCTTTTATTTTTATGTTCACGGTTCGCCTGCCATTTTAATATGGCGAATCATAACATCGACTTCATTTAATTTGTTAATATACATCTATTTCTGCATTTTAAGCCAGCAACACATTCCAAGACATATTGAGAAATTAAAGCATTTACCACTTTGTAATGTTGCCATTTTTTCTCACAACACTTAAAATACGTTTTAGCATGGAGGATACTAACCAATGCAGTGTTTCAGGTGTTATTTTGTCCCATTCTTGCTGCACACATTCAAAATGTGCAACAAATGAGGGGTTGTCATTGTCTCGTTTTTCATTTCAGAATTCTCCACACATTCTCTATTGGGGACATGTCAGGACTGCAGACAGGACAGTCCAGTACTGATACCCTCTTGTTCTGTAGCCATGTACTTTTAATGTGTGCAGCATGTGGTTCTGAATTGTCTTGTTGAAAAATAAATGGACGTTCATGGAATATCGTCTTGAAGGCAGCATATGTTGCTCTAAAATATCAGTGTATTTTTCTGCATTAATGCTTCACAGAAGTGTACATGACCTTTGCCAAAGGCACTGACACAGCCCCATACCATGATAGACCCTGGCTTTAGGACTTGTTGATGACAAGAGTTTGGATGGTTGTTTTTTTGATCTGGAGTGCACAATTTCTACCAATTCTGATTCATCTGACCACAATACACATTTACACTGTGTGATCGTCCATCTCAGATGCCTTTGGACCCAGAGAAGTTGATGCCGCTTCTGGTCATGGTTAATATAAGTCGTCTTTTTTTGCACAGTAAAGGTTTAAGTGGCATTTGTGAATTTGGCTCTGTATTGTAGTGCTTGACATAGGTTTGTAATCCCTTGCCCATGTGGTTATATCAGCTGTTGATGAATGGCGGTTCTTGATACAGTGTCATTTTAGGGATCGGAGGTCACAGGAGCTTAGGCTTGCGCCCTTGTCCTTTATGCACTGAAATTCCAACAGGTTCCTTGAATCATTTAATGATATTATGCACTGTAGAGGGAGAAATATGCAAATCACTTACGATCTTTATTTGAGAAACAGTTTTCAAACATTTCAATAATTTTCTCATGGATTTGTTGAGAAATTAGAGATCCTCCGCACATCTTTGTTCCTTAACCAATTGCCGCTGATGCGCCCCCTTTAGACACTTCGGGCCCGTATACGGACCCGCTGGGTCGTACTTTTTTTGCATTCTTAATAACTTAAAACATTCTTAATACACAGTCTAAAACACAAAATCAAAAGATTTAATACTATTAGGACTACCTGCATACCGATTTTCAACCGTCTACATTCAGCCATTCGCCAGAAATCACATACCAAACACAGCTGTCCGCCATGTTTGTGTACAAAACAAACATACCTACCCAACTATTTTGCCTTTTAAAATATACTGGATGTAAAATAACTTTTTATTTTATCATAGAAAATTCACTTACCGTCTAAACAATGCCATGATACCGTTACATATAAAACGTCAGTAAAGTCCTTTTTTCCATGCTTATGTCGTCCCGTAAAAATCCATTCGTTCCAATGTAAGCTGTTCTTTGGCTGTTTTTCATTCTGTCATTCTTCAAGTTTCCCTTTGAAGGGTCCATGATATATCGCCTATGGGTGGTCTCTGTAAATACTAAGTTCATTAGTTATTCAAGAGGTCGTAAACTGTATTGGTGCAGCTGTTTTCTACACCTCCCCCCATTCAGACAAGCTGGCCTACGGCTAGACAGATATGCAAATCTCTGGGTCTGTGTAAGCACTGAATGACAGAGCTGTGTTCCAATGGACAGCTAAGAGTCTACGGTTTTTTAGAGACCAACCATGACACGATCAGGCCCACAGAGAGCGGGTAGGGAGAGGTTGAAATCTCCATTCACAGCCTTGCTGAACAATGCAGAGGCCTCTTCTGCTTGATTTATTCAGATAAAAACCAAATAACACTGAATTGTGACTAATATTTGTTTGTTCTATTACAGAAGACATAAAAAAACTTGCAGCCACTTGATTTACAGTGACAGGCTTCTTTTTATTTGTATTTTTAGAGGTTGTGGCAAATTTTGAGACGAATGGTGACCCTTGATAAAAACCTGTGTAACTCTTGAAAACTTTGTTGTATCTGTTCCAAATTTTGGATTTAGCTTTACAAGTCCCCGATGAAACAGAAAATGTACAGCATGGAAAATGTTCAATCACCAGCATCCAACACAAATTATAAACTCAAAAAATTAAAGGCGTTTTTTGATTTTCGACATTTTTTTTTGCATTTAATCTTCCCAAATGTAACCTAAATGATGAAAATAGAAGACTGGGGGTGAATAAATATGTTGGCCCAAGTGTTTACTTCAATTTAAGCCCTGAATGATCATTGTGCTATATGTAAAACCTAAAATAACCAGTGTTTAAATGTAATAGTGAAAATAGTGCTTGACAATGAGTTTACATTCACTTACAGCAGCATAGGGTTATGGATACTGCCTTTGTACCAAATCATGATTAGAATCACCTGTTGACATCACCTGTCACATCACATCATTATTTATTTATTTATTTATTTATTATTTTTTTTACCTCATTACTAGCCATTCATTGCTTCAATCCAAAGTTTTCTTGAAATATGTTGCAGGCTTGAAATGCAGGAATGGATTTTTCAACAAAAGAAATGAAGTTGACCAGATGAAACATGAAATATCTTGGGTTCATACTGCCTGCAATGAAATATAAATAAAATACGATTTTAGGAACACTGTTTTTTTCTGATTTAGGGTTGTAAAAACAATAAATACACAACTTTTATATACTATCAGTATTGCACATTTACACAGTGCAAAGACAGTGCAGTGCAACATTAAACCAGCATTCAAACTAGTTATGTGTGGAATGCAACACGAATCAGTGTTGGCTTATTCTCTGTTGTTCGTGTTATGAGACTGGAGTAAAGGTAGCTTGCTGGCTTAAACCAGTATGGAGCCAAATAGTAACCAGCAGAAAATATCTCTAATAGCACTCCCTGCTTCACCTCAGTGGAATGAATCTGTTGCTGAAAGGTGTATTTAGACCATTGTGGACATAAGCCTACTTTTGGAAGACGGATATTTTCTCTATTTTTGCTCCAGTCCTCTCCTCTGTCCGTTTTCTTCAGTATATTCGGTGTTAGTCAAAAACATGATCCTGACTGTAGTTCCATCCAGTTGTTAATATAACACACATTTGCTCCTGGTATGCAAACTTTAGGAGGTCTTGATGGTCTTTGCTCAAAGGCCTGAGAACCAGTCTAAAATGTTTTTGATACTGAAGTGAATGCCTGAGTGCCATGGGCCTGTGGTCTTTAAGTCCCCTAGATGGAAGGATCAGATCTGAATCTGACCCATCCAAAACTCTATCTTTTGATCACTCCTCAACCATCTAACTATCTATCTTGTAAAGTTGCTTTGAGACAATAAATATATAAATAGATCTGACTTGACTTTAAATAGATCTGACCCTAACTGAAAGCCAAGGGCTTTGCCACCTTCATTGATGAAAAGTTAAACAATAGCAAGACTATCATTTCCCTTCTGCTACCATTCCCACTGTAGAAACATAACCTCTCAACACCTTCACATGCTTTTCTTCTTTTTCTAACAATGACATTGCTCTCATCCAGCAATAATACCACCTGTCTCCTGGGTCCCATCCCATCACTAATGTTCCAAAAGACAAGATCATCTTCCTTTTATCATTTCCCTCATAAACAGTTCCTTGATGTCCCGTCACGTTTTTTACTCTTTCAAGAAGACAAGAATTATTTATGTCTTGCAGAAGCCTACACTCAGCATGTCAGACATCAGTGACTACAGACTGATATACAGTGGGGTAAAAAAGTATTTAGTCAGCCACTGATTGTGCAAGTTCTCCTACTTAGAAAGATAAGAGAGGTCTGTAATTTTCATCATAGGTACACTTCAACTATGAGAGACAAAATGAGAAAAAATCCAGGAAATCACATTGTAGGATTTTTTAATTATTTAATTTTTAAATTATGGTGGAAAATAAGTATTTGGTCATTAATTAATTTTCAACTTAATACGTTGTAACTTAACCTTTGTTGGCAATGACAGAGGTCAAACTTTTCCTGTAAGTCTTCACCAGTATGGCACATACTGTAGCTGGTATTTTGGCTCATTCCTCCATGCAGATCTCCTCTAGAGCAGTGATGTTTGGGGCAACACGGACTTTCAACTCCCTCCACAAATTTTCTATGAGGTTGAGGTCTGGAGACTGGCTAGGTCACTGCAGGACCTTGAAATGCTTTTTACGGAGCCACTCCTTCGTTGCCCGAGCAGTGTTTTTGGGATCATTGTCATGCTGGAAGACCCTGCCACGTTCCATCTTCAATGCTCTGTACTGTAACTTGTGTTTTATTTCAAAAAAATACAGTAGTACCACAGTAATCATTGTTAATTTGTTCCAGAAGTCACATTGAATCCCGAAAATGAAGAATTTATTTAAAAAATGTATTCAAGTGTGACTTACTTTATAGACACACTGTATACACCGATAAAAATAAAAACAATAATCAGATGAAATAAGAGCGCTATAATTTATTCTAAATACTTTCAATGCTATTATGATTCTCACTGTTTTCCTCAATGGTTGGCTGTTAACACTAACCGTTTTAGGACCCTTGGTGAATATATGTATAAAAAAAAAAACCAAGAAACTTTACAGCAGATTTTAGTGGAGATCTGCACTGAACTGAGACTGCCGTGCTCATGTTTCGGCTGGAAAATGCATATGAGTGACGGTAGCATATGCCTCGTATGTGTGAGTGTTGCGGGCTCGTTCAGGACCTCCATGCCTTGTTGTTTTGCTACGCTATTCAGTGCTAAGCTAACGTTACGTGCACCATGCCATGCCACGCCATGCTGTCCCACGCCGGTGGGAATTACTGTTTCTTTGTATCGCTGCGGCCACGCTCCTCTGGGACTATTGTTTTGTTGCGACCATTCCGGGGGAGATTACTTTTGGTGCTTTTGGACTCTGGCCTTGACCGTTAGTTACTCTGTTTCAGTTTCCGTCTATCCAGCCAGGTTTCTTTTCGCTGTGTTCTTACCTCAGTTCTGTTGTTACCTTTCATAGTTTTTCAGCACCCATGCCAGATTTTGTTTACAGTTTTATATTCTGAGTTGTCCTGCTTGTTTTTGGCTAAGGTTATTTATTATTATTTGTATCTGTTATATTTCTTTTGGACAATAAAATGTTCTATTATTGTCCAACTGGGACCTGCAGCCCCATTTGGCTCTGTACCTTGTCGCATAACAAACTCTATTTACGAGAGCTGTTTACAGTCTGTTGTTTAGCTTTCTAGTGACCAAGAGGATCACATCCATTATGGCTTTAAAGCAGCACACTCCACAGAAACTGCACTAGTGGAAAAGTGTAGTAGTTTATCACGTGACTTTAGTCCTCAAATCAGAAAAGGTTGGGACGGTATGGAAAATGCAAATAAAAAATATATGCAGTGTTCCTTGCATTTCCAGTCAGTGTAAACCCAATATATTTCAAGTTTTTATCTGTTAAACTTCATTTCATTTGTTAATAAACATCCATTCATGCATTTCAGGCCTACAACACATTCCAAAAAATGTTGAGATGGGGGCAGTTCAGGGCTAGTAATGGGGTAAAAAAATGAAATGATGTGATTTCAAACAGGTGATGTCAACAGGTGATTATAATCATGGTTTGGTACTAAGCAGTATCCAGGAAAGTCTGAATTTTTGAGGAGTAAAGATGGTCAGAGGATCTCCAGTTTATCAACAAATCAGAGATCATTCATCTTGAGTGTGTAAATGACCAATTAGAATGTGTGCTTCGCTCAACCCTGGACACAACTGCCCCTGCTAGGGTCAAACGTATTAGGGGAAAAAAGGCTAGCACCATGGTATAATGACCACACCCGTACCTTAAAGCAAAGAACGCAGCATCTAGAGCGCAAGTGGAGACATAGTAAATTGGAGGTGTTTAGGATTGCTTGGAGGGACAGCATGGCAGAGTATAAGCATGCCCTCACTAAAGCTAAAGCTGCATACTTCTCTCCAATCATAGAGAAAAATCCAAGATTTCTCTTTAATACAGTCTCCAAATTAACAAAAAAAACCCTACAGAAAGTGATTCTCCCATTCTGTGTAATTTTAACAGTAATGATTTCATGACTTTCTTTAATGATAAGATAGAAAACATTAGGCATAAAACTCAATGCTCATCACATCACCAAACTGTTCAGCAACCTTCCAGATGCAGCACTAGTGAAGACATCTGTTTAATGAGCTGTAAATCAAGATTAGAATCTTTTACCCCAATTACTAATACTGAACTATC
>JAJAGP010003051.1:0-86721 GCA_025084515.1 Ancistrus triradiatus
GTGATGCTGCGCACTACGGTGGCCGTAAGCTTCGTAACTTACCAAGGCCGTGCTAAAACATTTTGACAGATTTATGAGCGCCGTGTACCATCTACAATCGGTTCTAGGTCAGAAAGCACAACCAGAATTAATTCATACATTAGACGCATCGCATTTTAAGGCGCACTGTTGATTTTTGAGAAAGTTAAAGGATTTTAATTGCGCCTTATGGTCCGAAAAATACGGTATTCTCTTTTTTTAACCAAGAGATGAATTGTTTCATTGGTTCAGTAAATAAAGCATCGTTTGATCATTTTATTAGGTACACCTCCTTGTTTTTACTTTTCTTGTCCATGTTATCAGTTCCAATTACGATATAGAAGGCCTTTGTAGTTCTATAGTTACAGGCTGGTCAGCACCATATCAGTGTCACTGCAGTGCTGAGAATGATTTATTATTTTAAATAGTGTGACAGAGGAATGTATTTATAATATTCACTTGAAGAACATTTCTCATGGCTCTTTCACTATTTTGAAATATAAATTGTAATTTTCCAAACACATTTATGGGTGATGGTTAATGTTTTAACCTTACTTAATAAAAGAGTAACATGCATTTAAATTGCATGTGTCAACTTATGTTTTAATTCACTATGTTGCAAATTTAAAGCTACTTAAATTTGTGTAAATAGTTTTCTATTATAGGGTAGTTTGTATGTATTGTTGAAATAAAAAGTTAAAATAAAGTGAACAGTTTGTTACTGAGAAATGAAATATTTTATGATACAAATTCTGAAATGTTTGTTATCTGAAAAAAATGATATAGAAGAAAAAATGTGGCTAATTGGTCTCCATGGGCTCAGTTTCAACAGCAGTTCAGATGCTCTTATTTAAGTCTTAATTCTTAAAACTACAGTACTTTGCTTCAGGCTGTAGCTTTTAAAAGACAACTAAGGAAGCCCATTAGGTTATCTGGAGATCTCTGTGCATTCACTAACAACAAAAAAAATAATGAATCAAAACGCTGCTGCTGGCCTGTTTAAGTTACCTAATCTGGTAATCTATTTAAATGCATTGCCCAGGTCTGTGGATGATCTTAATGTTCTGTATGCATAGAAATTGTGTCATTTACATACCAGCAGCTTAATGTACTTCACTTTGGCTTTTGGAGCTAATTAGAGGAAATCTCTGTAACCTTTATTAATGCAACACACCACAATGTGTAGTTAAATTGTATAAGGGAAAGGCCTACAGCCTGTCCGACAGGTTGTGCTTATCTTAATGATTTAATGGATTTACCCATGTAATATGACTCTTCTACTGTAGTGAAACACATATTTGTGGACTTTCTGCAACCTAAATAACTTGGACTTAATAAAAAGATTTAATTTGGTGCAACTTCAACAGGATAAATATCAAGAGGCAAAGTTGATATTTGATCTCAATTCACAATGTACTGGAGGGGCGTTGGAGCCAGTCACGTTTCATCTTGCACCCTATGTGACTGCATTGTCTACCTCATAAAGGGTAATGATCTGATGGAAAATGTGCAAGAGGCTGAATCGTATGTGAAACTATAGAGCTCAAGTTAATGGTTTTCATGAACATGTAATCTCAATGCTACAATCTATGTCTGTGTATGGCATATAAATAGGCTAAGTGTCATTTGGTTAGTTGGTTAGTTGGCTAGATGGCCATGTATTTTCCAATTGTTTAACCAGTGGTTACAATCAGTCATGCCTGAAAGGTCATGATATAGAAAGCCCCCTTCAGCATGTCAATTAAATTTCTGCCCTGCTAGGAGTGCATCAGTGATCTGTAAGTGTTATTGTTGAAAGACCAACAGCAGTACGTTTCATTTTTACTTATGATGTTTATATATTTTATACCAGTGTTTGCTTAAATTATTATACTATTTTGGGAAAATGCCTTTAAATATAGCTTTTTATATCTTCCTCATTTTTATTAAGCAGAGAAACACAATTATGTTCCTGAATAAATGTCCGATTTTCCAAATGCTAAGTTCATGCTACAATATAAACATTAAAAAGGATGGATGGTTACATTACTTTCTATTAATTTGTTTACATAACTATATGTACAAACATGGCATTATTAACAATGCAACACAAAGTTGATGAAATTGTCCATTTTCAACACATATTGGTGAGTCTGCGTTTTTTCTTCATGTTTAAAGTTGCACAAACAAAGAGTAGATTAATTGCCTGTCAATCAGTTGATATACTTTTATGTGGTTTCCTAGTTTTCAGTGGGAAAAGTAAAATGTTAATGTCAAAATTTATACTGGTCTGATGGGATAGAAATGCCATGAGGTCATACATGCAAGGACTACCTTAGCATTAGCAATTAAATGCTGAAATGTCAACCATGTTATCCAAGTATGGAATTTGAATGTCAAAAATAATCCTTACCTTTTGCTACATTACACCTGACAATTATATATGTGTGTGAGTCTGTGAGTGTGTGTGTGTGTGTATACATATATAGCACACCAGTGGCTCCCTTTATATTTCCTTTTCTACTTGGATTTATCTTTGCATATATATTTATATTTATATTTGTATATATATGTATTTGTATATCATATCATATATATGTGTATATATATATATATATATATATATATATATATATATATATATATATATATATATATATATATTATACAGTAATTTACCCGTATATGACTGGTTGTGTGTCTGCGGGTAATGTTAATATTTTTATAATTGGATAATTGGGCTACATGTATAGAATTATTATGCCTATATCATTTAGGACCACTGGTTAAAAACATTCCAGTGCGTAATTGAACCTAGTTTGTAAGAACATTGCCTTGTATTGTATCCAGCAATTAGACAAACCCTTAATAATGCTACTTTTTCTTATCATGCTGATATAGATTTCACATGTTATTATTACCACACTATCTTACCATTAAGAGTGATGGTGAAATAAGATGGGAGATTTTCCATGTAAGATATGTGACTCACGCTACACAGATATTATTGACTGGAAAAGATTGGAAATGATCTATTGTTAAGGGTAAGCTCTACCATAATTATGGTGAAGCTTTGCTGTCACCTCTAACCCTCTGATTCTATTACACTCCACTGTTTTATCACCGGACAAAAACCTATTATTGTACTGCTGGGCAATGAAACTAAATGGACTGGAAAATAAACTATCCCCTCTGGTGATCAGCTCGTCCCTCCTTAATCTTTGTTATCCTCCACTGCACATTATATCACTCACTTCTCCTCTCTAATGTCTTATGCTATGGCATAGTTGCTTTCCTTTATTGCCAAGGCAAAGCAAAGTACTTTCTTTGACTTTTTGTTCAAAGATGGCTGCCATTGTGCAGTTCTAATACAAGATACTTCTGTGCCCTGTTATATTATTCACATTAAATGTTACATGTGGGGGTGGGTCAATGTCAATCAAACATCTCCAATTAGGAGAGTGCATATTGCTGTTCTGTTCATCGGTAGTCCAGCCGTTACCTTTCCATACTTCTCATATAAAATTAATTGCATTTACTAAAATTAATCCAATATGCCAATTGGCAACTTAGTGTGTCTGATCCTGAATATGCCACAACAGACATTTGTGTCAGCAGTTTTAGAAAATTTGGCAATTTTGTTAATGCTTCTGCAATAAATATCACCATAAACTTTGGGTAAGTGTGTCTCAATTAAGATGGTAGTACGATTTATAGTGATCTTACACAAAGAAGTCCAACTGACATGCTTTGGAAACATTAGCTCGTTGTTCTGATAAGTTTCACTGTGTGTAACATTAATCCTGAGAATAGATCATTGTGACTAGACCTGTTTAATGTAATATGATGAATTTTAGATTTAAATGTAATTGGGTAACAATTATGTGATGTAAACACAGATTCTAATGACAATACTGAATATAATACATGGAATTTGATTTAAAAGAATGGTACTATTGCCTAGGATCTAGACATCCAATTTACTACAATCAGTAAGAACATCATTTGTTGTGTTGTGTGTTCTAATTCTGTCTATCTACACTGTCTGGAGATATGTCTCCTGATGCTCTGAATGTAAATGGCAAAGCTACATAAATACCCTATAAATCATATTTAAAATGATAGTGTGTCTATTATCCTGTGGAAAATCTCATTTTCAGCCCACTGTGACCTACCGGCAGAGAGAAGACTTAATACAGATGAGTTATTGCTCTGGTAGGGACACCAAAGGCAGGAGAGGGGAACAGTTTGCAGAGTGAAAGTGTATATGAAGAGCACTGAGCATGTGCTAAAGAAACAACATTTTTTAAAAGTTTTATAAAAAGATGTAAGTATGAACCACAACAGTATTAGTAGAAATATATAGCAACTTGATATTATCCACTTATGGATCAAGTAATTGGTGCAGTTTCATAGGAACTAACATTTTGTGTGGAGTTAACCCATATGTGTAGATCTGATTCTTTGTCTTACTTGTTAAAACAGCCATTAAGAGCTTGATTTAGCTAGCTAGCACAGGTAATTCATATTGTGTAGACATATGTGTAAGTCTTATAATACTAATGCTATCGACAAAACTATTGTGTACAAGTATCATTTTCATTGAGTTTCCATTGAAAGTTCTTAATAACAATTCATATGAAGTTGAAGGAGGTTTTGGATGATTTTTACTTATAAAAATACACCAAATATATTATTGACTCAGCATATTACTGTATAAACATAACATACAGTGTGATCTAATGTGCCTGTAAGCCCAAACTGAAAGCCTGTAATAGCTAACTAACCTTATCATATCATATAAGCTAGCCAATACAGCCTTTTGCCATCCTACTTCTTGCCATCTTACTTTTACCATCTAAAATATGAGTAAACAGCATTATCACTGGATAACAATAGTTAAAGAATAGTCTCATCACATTATTCCACTGCATCTGTTTTCCTCTGTGTGCAACAATTGCACTGAGCTTTATTTCCAACTTTCCTGTCAAACATGCCATACGTATTTGTTAACTTCTAGGTCTGTAGTGCAGCCACCCTACAAAACGTACAGAAATAGTGACACAATCATGATTTCATGTGGATAATACTAATTACACCCAGCTGAATTACACATGCACAAGAGCCAAGCTTTTCTTCTCCAGTATCAGCAAGGTGCCAAAACGCTTACAAGCAGAGAACATTTAAAGTTTCACAAATAGTTGTTTGAAAGAAAGGTGAAAGAAAATATGTACATTACACAGTAGGCCCACTTTACACTTCCCTCTCAATCACAGTGACTGTTATGGGAGTCCTATACAATTTTCCGTTATTGTGTTGGAGGGTCAGTGACTTTATGTAGACAAGTTATTCTTACATTCTGTGAGCTGGCAATAAAATGTATGTTTTTGGAGAATAACATTATGGTATGGGAACACAATATTCAACCAATCACCACAGTGTTCTGCCTGCCTGACTACCAATTTTCAGTGCATTAATGAATGTGCTTGGGGTGTTGCATTGCAAAGGTCCCCAAAGGAAGCAGCTAAATTAGTCTGGTTGTTGAGCTTCCCCAAATGTCGCTGACAATCCCTTTATGGAAAAAGAAGGACACAATAATAAACACAACATACTTTTGTAAAACTACACTTGCAGACATGCAAGTAAGTAAACTCAGCGACTGAACTTCACTTATATCAGTAAAAGATACATTCTGATTAACACATATAGGTGCTTTATATCATCTAGATCACCTTTAAATAAGCTCTCAACAGCAAAGTCAGAATGTTATTGATTTGTCTTTTGATTTAGCCTTTTCCAGTGCTCAGTAATCTATAGTGAAATATGTTAATTAGGTTTCGTTTAGTTGAAAGATATAGTAGAAATAGAAAACTTATGGTTGTTCATTTAGTAAATGTAAATGAGGTTAAATCTATATTGAATTGTGCCTCTCCTGTATTAATGGTTTAATTAGTTGTCACAATCAAATGCACTACAGATAGGGAGACTGTACCCAAGATGAAGAATGTCCTCTCTTTGTCCACGTGTGTTTACTCTGGGTATTCCTGTTTCCTTCCACATCCCAAAGACATATTACATTAGTTGGTCACGCTAAGCTGCCCCCCAGTCTGGGCGTGTTTGACTAGTACTGATATAACCTTGCTCCAGTCATGAATTGCCATTGATGCTGATCTGACGTTAAATATATAAATAAATAAACAAACAAACAAACCATATGCCATATCAGGACTGGAATCTGGAAAGGGTTGCAATGAGCAGTGGTGGCTCAGTGATTAAGGCTCCCAGCTGCTGATCAGAAGGTTAAAATTTCAAATCAAACTGCCAATGTTGAATCCTTGACCAAAATCCTGAGCCAGGTTGCATAATACCTTAAGTGAAATTTTCTATTGTGATTGTAAGAGTTAAGTGTGTTGCAGAAAAAATGCCTTAAGGGAAATCATCCTTTAAATATTCCCTTAAGTACTGAATATCTCTTAATTAGTCCCTTAAAACTGTTTAGTGCTGCATAAAGCTCCTTAAAGTTAAATTCCCTTAGGATTACTTAAGGAATGCAAAACTTTATCTTAACTCTCGAAAGACTGAGAATATGGGAGTTTTTGAAGGACTTTGAAGATGAAGGTTTTATTCTTCTGTCTTCTTTGTTTCTGGTGTCTCCACAATGTAAACGGGTCCAAAACTTTGATCTTCTGGATGGTGGCTATAGTAGTTTGGATTAACTATTTATGAGGTAAACTGTTACTCACAAGTATGTCCCACCAAACAGGCACATATATTCTATATCACATTTATATACACATTTAGCAGAAAAGTGGATGGACTCGAACGCTGTACGGAGTGTCACAGTGGAGTCTTTATACTTAGATAGGCAGTAGCTAGATCAGTAATCGTATCACAAGCAACAAGCACACTGTTCAGTGATAACCTAAAGGCAGAATTATCCTAGTACATCATCAGTAGTTCTTTTCATTTTTTACTCCCCTAGAGAGAAGGTATAGTGACTCAAAGATTAAGGTACTGGTCTGCTGTCCTTGCACATGTCTGAGCTGCCACAGTTGAGCCCTTGAGTAAGGCCCTTAATTCTCAATTGCTTGGATTGTATCATGCTTGTACCGAGTCCATGGGTGTCCATTTTGGCAGATCACCTGCTTTTCAAAGAAATGGCACAAGGGAGCTGGACAGAGAGGCTCCAGCATCCCAGTTCTTTATATGAACTGAGCTCTAATTGTTAAAATCAGGAATTACTAGCCTATAGTATTGTCTGTATATGATATACTACATTCTGTTCATTGTGGGCATTGATATTTGTTGGGATTCTTGGTAGGATTAGGATATGTCTCTAGCTTATACTCTAGTGATAGTAACATAGACGTTTGTGTTTATGTCTAGTTGGGTGTCAGTTCTTCACTCAGACCATTTTGCTCTGTGAGCTCATCCAACTCTGTTGTAAAAGGGTCTGTACTCTCAATCATGGATGTTTCCTTAGCAGTACTGTAGGTCAGTGCCACACTGTAGGCTGCCTGTTTTGCCTGACCATTGGAACTGCACCTGCAAAGCCTCCTGAAGGCAGCGCGGAACTTCTGAGACATGGCGTTGTAGATAATGGGGTTGATGGCACTGTTGAGGTAAATGCAGATGCGACAGAAGAGCAGGAACCAGGTGTCCAGGTAAGCCTCTTGCAGGAAAGAGTTGACCACCACCAGAGTACGGTAGGGCATCCAGAGCACAGCGAACAGAATAACCACCACTGCCAACATCTTAATCACCTGCCACAAGGGAAATGCATAAGTGTTAAAGGCTTGTTATGACATGACCGTGACACAGTCATTACCGGCTATACCTGTATAAGAACTATTGGTGAAAATGTGTTTTACTGACCTCTATCACTCTTTTTGTGGTTGCTGTTATATATTGTACTGTTATAAAAATTGCTAAGTACAAATGGTACCTCAGTTCTCGTCGTTAATTATTTTCAGGTTTGTTGACAACCGAAAATGACGAGTGTTGAGAATTTTTCCCATAAGTATTAATGTAAATTGAATTAATATGTTCCAGACCCAGAAAATCCACAGTGTAAAAGGCATTATACAGTGGGGCAAAAAAGTATTTAGTCAGTCACTGATTGTTCAAGTTCTACAACTTAGAAAGATGAGAGAGGTCTGTAAATTTCATCATAGGTACACTTCAACTATGACAAAAAATTAGAAAAAAATCCAAGAAATCACATTGTAGGATTAAAAAAAAAAAAATTAATTGTAGATCATGGTGGAAAATAAGTATTTGGTCACCCACAAACAAGCATGATTTCTGGCTCTCACAGACCTGTAACTTCTTCTTTAAGAAGCTCTTCTGTCCTCCACTCTTTACCTGTATTGATGGGACCGGTTTGACCTTGTTATTTGTATAAAAGACATCTGTCCACAGCCTGAAACAGTCAGACTCCAAACTCAACCATGGCCAAGACCGAAGAGCTGTCGAGGGACACCAGGAAGAAAGTTCTAGACCTGCACCAGGCTGGGAAGAGTGAATCTACAATAGGCAAGAAGGTTGGTGTGAATAAATCAGCTGTGGGAGCAATTGTAAGAAAATGGAAGAACAAGACCATTGATAATCTCCCTTGATCTGGGGCCCCACGCAAGATCTCATCCCATGGGGTCAAAACGATCATAAGAACGGTGAGCAAAAATCCCAGAACTACACGGAGAGACCTGATGAATGACCTGCAGAGAGCTGGGACCAAAGTAACAAATGCTACCATCAATAACACACTACGCCGAGAGGGACTCAGATCCTGCAGTGCCAGGCGTGTCCCCCTGCTTAAGCCAGTACATGTCCAGGCCCGTCTGAAGTTTGCCAGCGAGCATATGGGTGATCCAGAAGAAGATTGGGAGAATGTCATGTGGTCAGATGAAACTAAAATATAACTTTTTGGTAAAAACTCAACTTGTCATTGTTGGAAGAAGAAGAATGCTGAGTCGCATCCCAAGAACACCATACCTACTGTGAAGCATGGAGGTGGAAACATCATGCTTTGGGGCTGTTTTTCTGCAGAGGGGGACAGAACGACTGATCCGTGTTAAGGGGAAGAATGACGGGGCATGTAATCATAGATTTTTAAGCCAAACCTCCTTCCATCATGAGAGCATTGAAGATGGAAACGTGGCTGGGTCTTCCAGCATGACAATGAATCCCAAACAAACACGTCGCCTCAGGCAACAAAGGAGTGGCTCCTAAAAGTATTTCAATGTCCTGCGTGGCCTAGCCAGTCCTCCCAGACCTCACCCCATAAAAATGTGTGCGGGAATGTTTAAAGTCATTTGCCCCCAAACCTCACTGCTTAAGCTGCTCTAGAGGAGCTCTGCATGGAGGAATGGGCCAAAATACCATCTACAGTGTGTGCAAACCTGGTGGGAAACTTACAGGAAACTTAATACTTTGTTGCCCCACTGTATCCCCTTCATAAATCAGGGAGCACCTGTACAATACAACTCAAACAATGCATGGATTGAAAGTGAAAAGTAAAAGCAAAACACTAACTCTACTGGTAAACTCCGGGTGCTAGCATAGCTGCCAATGCTAACTGCAGCCTGTATTCTGGAGGATTAATTAATTTCAGTTGACTGTAATCAGTAACCATTTTAGGACTCGTGGATTTATTTGCACTAAGAACACAGTACTGTAGAAAAAGGCAGCAGAGACTCTGCACTAAGTACAAGCTATTGTGAATCTGCATCAATGAATCACTGTGCACAGAATTGTGAACAGAGTATTGAGTGTCGAGTTTCTGCTGGAACAACTCATAAAAGTTTAAGCAAGTGTGCAGAGTACAGAGCAAACAACGATTTATTCAACATTGCTGATGCAGGTTACAATTTAACACTGGATATTCAGTAGTGTGTCTGAGAAAATTCACTGGCATTAATCATTAGTTAATTAATACCATTAATACCTGAGATTTCAGTACTGTAGGTCAGTTGATAGGTCGATTATGTATGTATTTCATTATTTAATGTCTGTATTTCACTTATTTTTACACTATCACAATCAAAGGGATTATACTTTGACTGTATAAACCCAGCAATTATATGTCATTATTCACGCACTCAGGCATTTTATGTATTTGTAAGCCATAAATTCAGTAGCTCAAGTAATAATTTAGAAATGTAGATTATAATTCCGAATTATAGGTTTCATTTCAGGAAAGTATTTAATTCAGCACTATCAACCTGAATATTCCAAGGTTCAAACCCCATTCTGCCAGCTGCACCTGTTTAGTACTTGAGCAAGAACCTCAACCACAATTGCTTGTAATAGTACATTGTAAGATTGTGTAACGTTGTTAGCTGCTCTGGATAAGTGCATCTGTTCAATGCTGTAAATTTCAGTAATCAGTACAGTACTGAAAGTGAGATTCACCACTCAGGAACATACAGTGGAGGATCTGGCACACAGCAAAACTACCACTTGAGCTCCTAAATTAGTATTGTACTATATATTTTTACTTAGGACAGTAGATGTTCAGGAGTGTTGGTATTGCTGGGATCTTTAGTAAAATGAGTACCCAAAACGTTAAATTTAGGACACTCCTCAATACAAAATCTCTCCTCCTGGGTCCTCTCTTCTGGACTTCAACTGATGCCCACAGTTTTTGAAAACAGGTTTTTGTGTCAGGAGAGAGTCATAGTCTCCAAGTCAAATGCATGATTCTGTGTTTGTTGAACCATGTTTTCAGTGGATTTGGGTCTGTTTTGAGTCATCGTCCTGCTGTCCTGTAGTTTTTTGTCAGATGCAGACAAATTTGCATATTTTACAATCTCCTGTTACTTCATACAGTTCGAAATATATACAGTGGTGCTTGAAAGTTTGTAAACCCTTTAAAATTTTCAATATTTCTGCATAAATATGTCCTAAAACATCATCAGATTTTCACACAAATCCTAAAAGTAGATAAAGAGAATGTAGTTAAACAAATGAGACAAAAATATTAGACTTGATCATTTATTTATTGAGGAAATTGATCCAATATTGCATATTAGTGAGTGGCAAAAGTATGTGAACTTTTAGAATTAGCAAACAATTTGAAGGTGAAATTAGAGTCAGGTGTTTTCAATCAATGGGATGACAATCAGGTGTGAGTGGGCACCCCCGTTTATTTAAAGAACAGGAATCTAAAGTCTGATCTTCACAACACATTTTTGTGGTAACTCTAAGCAACTGAAGGCCTCTCCACATTGGCTAATGTAAGGTTCATGAGTCCACCATCAGAAGAACACTGAACAACATGGTGTGCATGGCAGGGTCCAAGAGAAAGCCACTGCTCTCCCAAAAGAACATTGGCCACTCGTCTGCAGTTTGCTAACGATCCATGAATAAGCCAGAAGTCTATTGTGGAAGAATGTTTTTTGTGGACAGATGAGACCAAAGTGGAAACTTTTTGGTTTAAAAGAAAAGTGTTTCATGTGTGAGAACGGAAAACACACGGCGTCCAGCATAGAACCTTAGCCCCATCTGTGAAACATGGTGGTGGTAGCTTCATGGTTTTGTGCCTGTTTGCTTGCATCTGGGCCAGGGGACGGCTTGCCATCATTGATTGAACCTGATTCTGAATGATATCAAGAATTCTAAAGGAAAAGTCATGACTCTGTCCATTAACTGAATCTCAAGAGTAGGTGGGTCATGCAGCACGACAACGAGCCTAAGCACACAAGTCGTTCTACCAAAGAATGGTTAAAGAAGAACAAAGTTAATGTTTTGGAATGGCCAAGTCAAAGTCCTGACCTTAATCTAATCGAAATGTTGTGGAAAGACCTGAAGTGAGCAGCTAATGTGAGGAAACCCACCAACATCCCAGAGCTGAAGCTGTTCTGTACGGAGGAATGGGCTAAAATTCCTCCAAGCCGGTGTGCAGGACTGATCAACAGTTACAGGAAACGTTTAGTTACAGTTATTGCTGCACAGGGGGCTCACAGCAGATACTGACAGCAAAGGTTCACATACTTTTGCCACTCACTAATATGTAATATTGGATCATTTTCTCAATACATAAATGACCACAGATGATGTTTTAGGTCATACTTATGCAGAAATCTAGAAAATTCTAAAGGGTTCACAAACTTTCCTGCACCACTGTATATGAGTATTTCATGGACTAGGTATGATGAGGTTCTTTGCTGTATAATTATTATGTTTATTTTGATTATAGGGTCAATGGTGTGTGTCTAAAAGGGGGAAAGTTGGATTCTGTCCGAATGCTTCAAATAAGTGGAGGAGAAAGACAGTGTATAATCCTCTACAACCAGATATAGGGAAGCAGAGTTAATAAAACTGACCCTTTTGAAAGTATGTAGTGGACTTTTTGAAGATCTACCTTTTCACATGTGTGTGCTCTTATGAGGATCTACCCAGTGTACAGGCTGCACTCTTAATGTGGATCTACCTTAAGTAGACTGTGTGAGTACCTGAAGTACAGGCTGTGCTATTAGGAGGATCTACCTAATATCAGGGATGAGCTTTTATGATTTAACTGATGTACAGAATGCACTCTTATGAGGATGCGAGTACATTGATGTACATTCTGCTCTCTTTTTGGGGTTCTACCTGTTGTAATGGTTGGTATACGCTTATGTGGATCTACCTGATACCTGGTACAGGCTATGCTTTTATAGAGATCTACCTGATATGCTGGGTGTACTCTTATCAAATTCCACCTGTACACACTGCATTCTTATGATGATTTACCTGATGAACAGACTGTACTCTTATGAGGGCTGTCTATCTAATGTAGAGGGTGAGTTTTTATGGTGATCTAGCAGGTTCTGCCCTTTTTAGTTATGTTGTTGTAGTCAGTGCTGCCAGAGTCTCACGCTTGGCAGCACTGTCTTCTGTGTATAGACCCTGTGTTCTTAACTTTCCTAACTACATATTATGTTTACTGTCTTAGCTGTTCTTGGCTCATATTCTATATTTTGTTATATTCATTGTTTTATTATGTACTGCAATTCTTTATTGCAGTCTTAATATTGTATTCTCCCTTTATTATATTCTATATTTTATTTTATTATATTGTATTAGTTATGTTTACATTTATATATTTAGCTTCTGTGCACTGAAACTATTATAATAAATGTAATATTTAGGAAATATCGTTTATTTCTTACATGTAACATCCAGGCTGCCCAAGGAGGTTGGGTCCGAGGTTTCTTCCTCATCACATTTAGGGAAACTCTTTTCGCCACTGTTGCCACAGGCTTGCTGAATTGGGGCTGTGGACCTAGATATTTGTGAAGCTGCTTTGCTACGACGCTCTGGTGTAAAAAGTGCTATATAAATAAATGTGACTCTGAATTTGATTGATGTACAGATTTCTCTCTTATGAGCAATCTGAGTCCCGATTTTATGAGTAGCCTACCTGATGTAGGCTACAGACTGCACTTTTTGAGGATCTACATGACGTTGGGTATATGGTCTTTTGAGGATCTGCCTAATGTAGTTGAAGCGATCTGCTCACCTGTCTGCGCGATGCCGCCGTGGTGCTCGAGCTCTGAGGTAAATGTTTGATCGTGATCCCATGCTCTCCGTTGTTTAACTTCTGTTTCGGTATGGCGTTCAGGAACAGGATTCTCGCGATCAGTCCGTACAGGATGGTCGCAAGCGCAAGGGGCAGCACAAAGAAGATTCCGAAATCGAAGAAGTAAATGGGCATGTAGAGCCTCCGGGACACCCGGTATGCGCAGGACACTACAGTCACGTCGTCGTACACGAGCTCCTCGGTGTCGCTCAGGTAAAACCACATGACGCAGTAGAGCGAGGTGAAGAGCCACACGGCCAGGATGATCCGCTTTGCTCGCGCGTACGTGCAAAGTGACTGCGCTTTGATCGGGTGGCAAATGGCGATGTACCGCTCCACCGGCGGTTATAGAACATGAAGACGCGTTGATGCCGAGGTACTGGAAGTAGGTGATGCCCAGGCAGCCGGCGTGTCCAAACACCCATGACCCGTACACGCTGTCAGCCACGCTGGGCAACCCGGCGGCAGTCAGCACGATCAAGTCTGCCACCGCCAAACTCACCAGGTAGCAGTTAGTAGGAGTGCGCATGTGCTTGGTAGTGAGGACCACCAGGATGACCATCACGTTCCCGACCATGCCCAAAGCGCATATGATGAACACTAGAAGCGCGCTGATCAGCTTGTACTGTAAAGTCCTGTCCACCCAGGGCCCCAAAGTCTGGTTGGCAGAAGTAAAGTTCTCCATTCTCAGGCTTCACATAATCATCTCACCTGGAAGTCCAGTGTTCAGAGAGTGCGCTCTTCTTTTTATTCTTCTTTCCTGGCTATAGTCTCACAGAAGTCATTCTGTCGGCTATAAGTTGGAGGTTATAAACTTGAAATTATAAATCTAATCCCAGCTAAAAGTAAAAAACGAACCTAGTTTTCAGTGGCATGTTCAGAAGAGGAAAAAGCATAAAATCAGTGCGCTCTCTCTCTCTCTCTTTCTCTCTCTGTCTCTCTCGCGATGTGCTTCTGAAGGTGCAGAGCTACACACTATGGTACTCTGAGTCCGTGGTGCTCAATTTCACATCACCAAAGGCTGCATCATTCATTGCGCAATAGGGGCGGTATGTGGAAAGCAATTCAGCTTCAAGTGTTCAGAGCAGGATATTTCACTTCGTGCTCTGTAGGCTATATTACCTTTTTTTACAGCCATCTGCATCGAACAACCATGGATTCTCGGGCTATTTGTTTCTCAAACAATCAATGTAAATCCTGCAGCTATGAGTGCAGCAGCGGTTCATTAAACCGAGGTACTTTAAGTAAAGGTACAACAGATGTAGCCTACCATTAACAGTTCCACTCCAGTGGCGAGCCATTGTACCGTGAAAGTAGAAGTAGTAGCCCGTTATCGTCCCAAAAGAGTAAAACAAGTTGGGCGTAAAACTGTTTTACACTGTAATCTGGAGACGATCACACGCGATCAATGAAAGCAATCCGTTAGATGCGTATGTATGATCAATAATCCTTTACTGGGAAGATTACTACATAAGCTCTTCGCACGAGAGACAGACAGAGAAGAAAGAAAACTAACAAACAAAGGAAGTCCATATTAACATAAAAACAGCTAAGAAACAATGACATAAAAAGAGAAGGAAGGAAAGAAAGACAAAACTGAGAAAATTATTAAACGTTAAAACTGAAGCATGTGGAAAAAGAAAGAAAAAAGAGAAATAAGTTAAATGCAGAAACTCGAAGATTAAAAAGGGAAAACGAGAGTAAAACATGAACGATCCTATGAAAGAGCTGGACTTGAAACCCAGATAAGAGAAAGAGAGAATGAAATAATGTCAAAGTTCAAAAATAAGAAAAAAAAATTAAGTGACAATTAACAAAAGAAGAAATGGAAGTAAAGGAGAGGGAATTTTTAAAAAATTAAAAGAAAAAAGAAAGTAAAATACTTAAACTGGAATTGTTTATTACGATATACATTGTAAAATGTATATTTAACAATAATAACAACAACAATAAAGAAAGAATATCACAGCTTTTTATTTTTTTAGTTTGCCAAGTTTGTTGTATAGTATTATTTCTTTCTTTCTTTCTTTCTTTCTTTCTTTCTTTCTTTCTTTCTTTTTTTGTGGATGCATTTCCATGCATTTCACATGTTCTCTCTTTGTCTGTGTGGGTTTCTTCCAAGTACTCTGGGTTCCTTCCACATTCTAAAGACATGTGTTACACCAACTGAGATCTCCAAAGAGTCCCAGTGTAAGTGAGTGTGGGTGTATGCATTTGCTCTGAGATGGACTGGCACCTTTCTCTCTCTTTTCCCTCTCTTATGTAATACATCGTGACATTCTCTGAATTATGTGGTTATTTTGCTCACTCTATTCAAATGGTTTAGCATCATTTGGCAAAAATCTGCCCTTTCCTATATAGTGCTGCTTCATAAGTATAATTGACTCATCTGGGACGACACGGTTGATGATGTGACAAAGACTCTCCTCCTCACCAACTGTGACTGTGGCATTCATACAGCTCTGAGAATGGCTACCTTTGTACCAAATCTCCTTTTTTTATTCAAGATGTCAGAGGGAGACATAGAAGAAACATGAGAGAGAATAGATCCTTGAGCAAGCTGTCATGTTACATCACTAAAGACAATGTCAAGACGGGGTTTTTTGATAGATATTAAACCATTTATTTTTGTTATCCTTAGAGGATGAGAATGAGAAATAATCCTTAGAGGATGAGAAATAATAATGGGCATAGACAATAGTCTTATCATGTCTCAATATATGAATAGTTGAGGAATTATGATGATACAATAATGTAAACCTCCCCATTGCAATATATTAACAAAAACTAAATGAAAAAAACACTTGACATTTATTAATGTATTCATTTTTATACATTCTTAATCCAATACAGGTTTGCCAGGGCCTGACAGGATGCAAGGCAGGAACCAACCCTGCCATGGACACATTGTTGTTCAGTGTTCTTCTGATGGTGGACTCATGAACATTAACACTCAATGTGACTCAATGTGAGAGAGGCCTTCAGTTGCTTAGAAGTTACCTGGTGTCCTTTGTGACCTTGCCAACTATTACATGCCTTGCTCTTGGAGTGATCTTTGTTGGTTGACCACTCCTGGGGAGGGTAACAATGGTCTTGAATTTCCTCCATTTGGACACAATCTGTCTGATGTCTGATGATGCAGAAATATAGAAAATGCTAAAGGGTTCACAAACTTTCAAGCATCACTGTACTATTACATTCTGAAATGTCTGTAATGATTTCAGTTAAACTGTTAGGCTGAGTACTGTATTTGAATCCAATAATGATACCCATTTTTTTAAATCTGAGAAAAAAAACCTTTCACTAGTGGGGCCAGATTTCTGGCCCCTGTCTAACGAGTTTCGTTTCATGTTTATTTAATTCTGAGATATGCATGTAATTTTATACATTACAATACATTAGGTATCTACATTGTACCAGCCTATAGTTATCCAGATATGCTGTTATGCAAAATGAAAAAAAAGAAAAATTTTTACAACTTGTGGCCGGCGCATGAATCTTAAATGGTTATATCATAGACAGTGTACATCTCTTACATACAGTCAGTGGGCTGTGAGTCAGCAAAACAAATGCTTTGCTCCTCTTTTCTCCACCTTGTGTTAAGCAGAAATTACTTCTAAGACATTAAGGGATCAGAAACCAATTAAGGAGCAATCTGCCACCCTGTTGATATTGATTGGGCTGTAAAAAATATCCTTGTGTTCTTTTATGGACTTGAATGTTGTTTATGAGATGCTGGTTAAGATGAAGAAATCCCCACTGACAAAACTGTCTTACTTGTATATAAAAGTTTTTTTAGACAGAGAGATTCGAGCCAATATGAAATACCTCACGAACTACTTTAGTTACCCACTTATATATGCTGGCCCCTTTCTGCAAACCTAAGGTTACACCCATATGGCCCTGATGTAAACAATCTCATCCGTCCGGTACTGAGAAAAAGAATGCCCCATCTCCTGTGGGAGAGCGCCCTTAACAGAGCCCCTAACTAAACATTCTAATGCATGAAAACAGGAAACAGATGGAGCTTCAGAACTACATTAACAAACTGGTCATCCCCAGTATTTTGCTTCCAGATTAAATCCAATAAAGACCATTTTCTACACAGTGGCAATATTGTTACAACGGGGTGCATGGGTTCAGGTAAGGAAATGAGTGGCAGGTTCCAAATGAAACAAAACAGGTTTTTTATTTCAAACAAAAAGGAGCCTCAACACAAAGAGAACTAGGCCAATACTCAAACAAAAACAGAGAAAGATGAAAGCGAGGCTAAGAGAGCTAGCGCCAACCGGGCTAGGCTAAAGCCAACAGGGCCAAGCTAACGGCAGTTAAACATAAACACACCAAAGGCGCAGATGCAAAGACGCAAACTAAACAATGACAGCTAAAGCGAGCTTTACCGTAATGTGAGCAAGCCAGGGCGAACTGGAGCAAACAAGAGTTGTCCCCAAAAGCAGCAGTTGGCGCAACACAAAAGAGAAAACCTAAGGAGGACCTAAGTGACTAACGGCGAGCTCAGTACCCAACTGAGAGCATACAAACATCCCGCAAACTGCTTGTGCTAGGGCCGTACTTATATAATGCTCCAGACAGCTGTGTTCAATCAGCTCGCTGGCCCTTGTTTCTTCCTCGTGCCATCTGCAGTTTGGAGAACTGCAAGCGACATAGTCCGGATTGCCCCTTGTGGCGAGGAGGGGCATTGTGAGAAGAGGTCTCATGCGATCCATGACATAACCCCCCAACCAAAAAGTCCGAGACGGAACAAAAACTCCTAATGATGCCCCTCCACCCACCCACTGGGATGTATGACCGAGTCTGGGGGTTTTCTTTCGGGAAGACACCTGGGAGGATTCTGGCTGAAAATTGTCCTCGTGGCTGACACAGGAACGAACGTCCTTGAAACTGACGTCTTCAGCACTGACACTAGCGCTGACGTCCTCGGCGTGAACACAGGTGCTGGGTGCTGATGTCCTCGGCGTGGGCACGGGCGCTGACATCTTTGCCATGAGAACGGGCGCTGACATCCTTGGCACGGGTGTGGATGCTCACGTCCTCAGCACGGGCACGGTAGCTGATGTCCTTGGCGCGGGTGCTGATATCTTTGTCGCGGGCGTTGACGTCCCCGGTGCTGGGGTCAGCATAAAAGTCCTTGTCACCAGGGTCAGCACAGCTGGCTCAGATACGGAGCAAATGCATGGCGTGCTCAGGTACAAAGCTAACTTGCTTAGGTACAGAGCTAACATGCTCAGGTACAAAGATAACATGCTCAGGTACAATGCTAACATGCTCAGGTACAGAGCTAACATGCTCAGGTATGGAGCTAAAGGGCACGGCGTGCTCAGGTACAGAGCTGTGCAGCAACTAAATGCTCTGGTACGGAGCTAACGTGCTCAGATACGGAGCTACTGATGCTAACAGCTCATATACGGAGCTAAGGGGCGCTAACTGCTCATGTACTGAGCTAAGAGGCATGAAGTGCTCAGGTACTTGAGCTAAGAGGCGCGGCGTGCTCAAGTACGGAGCTCACGTGCTCAGGTACAGAGCTACAGGGTGCTAATGGCTCACTTACGGAGCAAAGGGGCACTAACCACTCAGGTATTGAGCTACAGGGTGCTAAACTTTTCCAACAGATGGAGAACTGGGGGTCGAGCAAGTGACTAGCAAACTGAGGCACTCGCAACCAGTTGGTGGACCCCTGCTTAGATTCATCTGGGCTGGACTGTATAACCTGTGAACACCCTTGTTTCTCTCTAAAAGGGAGACAAAACCCCTCCCCAAGCTTCTCAAAAAGCTGATCACAGGTCCCCATCTAATTCTGGGACCAGTACTCAACGGCTCATAGCAGCGCTTGTCTGAAAGGTGCCAATTAACAAAAACCAAGTGCTCATACTGAGTACTGAGACTTCTGGCGTAGGATTACATTTACATTTATGTTATTTAGCAGACGCCCTTATCCAGAGGACCCAACAGTGGCAGCTTGGCAGAGGTGGGATTTGAAGCCTGGACCTTCCGGCCCATAGTCCAGTACCTTAACCACTAGACTACCACAGTCCCAGGTAGGTATGTGGAGTACTGCCGGAAAAATTCCCCACATTTCTGGGGGTTTTCGTCATATTTTTCCGGCAGATCTACCCAAACTGACTGAACCGGGGTTGCGCTGTAACCTGCCTTCTCCATATTGGTGGCAGGATATTCTGTCATGACGGGGTGCGTGGGTCAGGTAAGGACACGAGTGCAGGTTTTGCTTTCAGTTGGCTCTTATAAACTAACCTTTTTAGAACTCATGGAGACTTATTTGCACTAAGAATACAGTACTGTAAATGTAAAAATAAATAAAAACATGATAAAAATAGTGGAAATAGAGGGCTATTGTAAACCTGACTCACTATGTGAATCATGAATCATTTCAGCTGAAACGAGTCACGTGGCTTGACTCATACAAGTTTAAGCAAGTGTGCAGAGTACCGAGCAAACGACAAGTCAAAATGCGTCAAGGACCAAATTCGACGAGGTTCGAGGTGGTTGAGAACCGAGGTAACCACTGTATACTGGTCTTTCTCAAAAATTCGCATATTGTGATAAAGTTAATTCTTTTTCCGTAATGTAATGATAAAAATTAAACTTTCACATATATTTTATGATTCATTGCACACAACTGAATTTCAAGTCTTTTATTGTTTTAATACTGATGATTTTGGCATACAGCTCATGAAAACCCAAAATTCTCACAAAATTAGCATATTTCATCCGACCAATAAAAGAAAAGTGTTTTTAATACAAAAAAAGTCAACCTTCAGATTATTATGTTTATGTTTATGCACTCAATACTTGGTCAGGAATCCTTTTGCAGAAATGACTGCTTCAATGCGGCGTGGCATGGAGGCAATCAGCCTGTGGCACTGCTGAGGTGTTATGGAGGACCAGGATGCTTTGATAGCGGCCTTAAGCTCATCCAGAGTGTTGGGTCTTGCGCGTCTCAACTTTCTCTTCACAATATCCCACAGATTCTCTATCGGGTTCAGGTCAGGAGAGTTGGCAGGCCAATTGAGCACAGTAATACCATGGTCAGTAAACCATTTACCAGTGGTTTTGGAACTGTGAGCAGGTGCCAGGTCGTGCTGAAAAATGAACTCTTCATCTCCATAAAGCTCTTCAGCAGAAGTGCTCCAAAATCTCCTGATAGCTAGATGCATTGACCCTGCCTTTGATAAAACATAGTGGACCAACACAGCAGCTGACATGGCACCCCAGAACATCACTGACTGTGGGTACTTGACACTGGACTTCAGACATTTTGGCATTTCCTTCTCCCCAGTCTTCCTCCAGACTCTGGCACCTTGATTTTCGAATGACATGCAAAATTTGCTTTCATCCGAAAAAAGTACTTTGGACCACTGAGCAACAGTCCAGTGCTGCTTCTCTGTAGCCCAGGTCAGGCGCTTCTGCCACTGTTTCTGGTTCAAAAGTGGCTTGACCTGGGGAATGCAGCACCTGTAGCCCATTTCCTGCACACGCCTGTGCATGGTGGCACTGGATGTTTCTACTCCAGACTCAGTCCACTGCTTCCGCAGGTCCCCCAAGGTCTGGAATCGGCTCTTCTCCACAATCCTTCTCAGGGTCCGGTCACCTCTTCTCGTTTGTGCAGCGTTTTCTGCCACACTTTTTCCTTCCCACAGACTTCCCACTGAGGTGCCTTGACACAGCACTCTGGGAACAGCCTATTCGTTCAGACATTTCTTTCTGTGTCTTACCCTCTTGCTTGAGGGTGTCAATGAATGGCCTTCTGGACAACAAGTCAGGTCGGTAGTCCTTACCATGAGTGCGGTTTTGAGTAATGAAACCAGGCTTGGATTTTTCAAAAGCCTCAGGATCTTTTTGCAGGTGTTTGTTAGATTAATGCGGTGATAGATGATTAGTTTACTAGCTCGTTAGGAGACCACTTTCCATGAATATGCTAATTTTGGGTTTCATGAGCTGTATGCCAAAATCATCAGTATTAAAACAATAAAAGACTTGAAATATTTCAGTTGGTGTGCAATGAATCTAAAATATATGACAGTTTAATTTTTATCATTACATTACGGAAAAGAATTAACTTTATCACAATATGCTAATTTTTTGAGAAGGACCAGTATATATAAGCTCACTGGAGAAAAAAAAGTAAGTTGTCACCTTGCATGTTTAAGGTGATAGTAACTTCAGGCTTCTGCACGAGGATGATCAGACTATAAATACCGGCAACGTGTGTTATGGGATTTATAGATTGAGGAGAGGTGGTACAGTGCAGTAAATGTCTCATTCAAAGTGTGGAAAATGGGTCACAAAGCAGATGTTTATGATTGAAAAAAAGAAGTGATTGAATTTGGGCGTGCCAAAGGTTATTCACAACCAATTTCTAAAATGGAACACTGAGCGGGAATCTGCATACCATGACCATATTAAGTAGAGTGGCATGCATGAGGCCTTTGATCACTGCTGACAAAGTTGCCCAGTTACAGTGGGTGAAAAGAAACAAAAATTGGACTGTACATGACTGGAAACGTGTTGCCCTCTTCTTTTAATTTAATGCCTCTGCACCAGTCAGATTTACAGGCTTTTTGGAGGGACATTTTAAGAGTAATGAGGTAAGGTCAGATGAAAGCCTGGTGACTGTGTTCACACAGGTCCGTACTGGAATATGACTCATGGCCAGCATAAAATATGGGCTTTGCAGTGCCCTTCCCCTTTCTGTAAAACCTTGCAAATGCTTCTATGAGACAAGAGAATGATCTTTGTGTGGTCTGTAGCCACCAAAGACAGATTTTGTACATCCTACATTGTGTTTCTTCTTAGAAAAATGTAATCATCTTTTGAATTACACTATGGAAATATGTTGTGTATGACTCTTATAAATGCTTGATGACACCTGCTAGGTTAACCAATTACATTCAGCACTAACACATGATGCTTAAATAAAGTCTAAATCTAACGATGCAGTTTATTATAGTTGAACTTTCAATGTGGTTGAATCTATTTAACATTTAAACAACAGACATTGATACAAAGCAGTTTTGGAGAAAGCAGCACATAGACACTGAATAGACAAAGGCGACAGTGTCAAGTCCCTAAGATGTATAAGACAAAACCTTGAAAGGAACCAAATAATCTGTTCACTGTACTGTAAAAAGTGTACTGCATGACCAAAAATATGTGGACACATGCATATCTGCCATGGGAAATAATATAAATAAATACAATATAAAGTCGGTCTGTTATTGATGAAAGAGGTTGCTTAGTGGTAAAGCATCTACTACTAGACTACTAATCAAAAGGCTGTGAGTTGAAATCCTGGTTTCACCAAACTGCCACTGTTCTCGAGCAAGCCTGTGAATCTTCAACTTGCACTGGATAAAAGTGTCTGCTTCAAACTGTGAAGGTAGGACCTGACTAACAGTCAGTGATCCAATTAATCACAAAGTGTATAGGTGTAAGGCCTGGACTGTGGTGCAAATGGCAACATTTGGTTTGTGTTCTGCCTTTCCTTCTGTCTTCTTGCTTTCATATCCAGCTTCGAACATGCTTGTGAGGATTTAACCAGGAAGCTCTGAATGATGGGAGATGTTTTGTTCATGCTAAATGATTCAGTATTTGGTTCTTTTGTCTATTTTTGTGAGCTTGTTTGAGCTATTGCATCAGAGCTGAGCAGTTTTGCTTTTGTTGTTGCAAAACTGGTTTGATGTTGCTACTGCTGTGCTAAGCGGGGTTGATGTTGCTACTAGATGTTTTCACTTCACTGTAACATTACTTACAGTTGATCAGGACTGGCTAAAGGCATGCATACACACACACACACACACACACACACACACACACATATATATATATATATATCAAGTGTAATGTGGAAGTTGGTCAGTGACGATGTGGGAATGTTTTTGTACTGCAGTGAATCTTGGCCATGTAAATCCATCATGGATTTACAGAGAAACCAAGACATTTTGAGGAGGAATGTTATGCCTTCTGTACTGAACTTGAACTGTGGTGAAACTTTAACTCTCCAGCAAGACAATGATCCCAAGCATGCTTTCAAGTCAGTCAAAGCTTAAGGAATCAGTGCTGGAATGTTCTGGTGGTGCCTTCTCAGTCTCCAGATTTAAATCCCATAGATAATCTTTGCTGGGATTTAAAGAAAGCAGTTGCAGCATGGAAGCCACCAAACCTCAATGAGCGGGAAGCTTCTGCATGAGAGGAATGAGTAATGATTCCACAATATCTGTTCGCAATGAAGAGAGCATTTATTCGCTTTTACTGACAACTGGTCAAAATAACAAAGAAGATGCAGTATTTTCAGGCCAGATTATTAATACAAATAATAATACAAAGAAAACATGTTTATGTTATTTTTTTAACAGAAAATACTAATATTTTTACATTGGAAAGTCCAGAAATCAATATTTCAATTACAGTTTTCACGTCTTGTACTTTTCTTCAATAAATATTTGGTTCAGGTGATCACCTAATCAGTATCTCATTAAGTAGAAAGAGATTTCGCCTTCCTGATTTCCTATTTTTTGCAGACAACACAATTAAACACAAAATGTAGCCTTTAAATGAAGGTGTTTTTTATTAAGGGAGAAAAAAATCCAAACCTACATGGCCCTGTGTGGAAAAAGTGATCCCTCCCCCCCTGTTAAAACATAACTACAGTTAATCACACCTGAGTTCACTCTCTCTAAATATGGTGGTGGGAGTGTGATGGTCTGGGGTTGTTCTGCTGCTTCAGGACCTGGAAGACTTGCTATGATAAATGGAACTATGAATTCTGCTGTCTAGCCAAAAAATCCTGAAGGAGAATGTCCGGCCATCTGTTCGTGACCTCAAGCCGAATTAAACTTAGGTTCTGCAGCAGCACAATGATCTAAAACACACCAGCAAGTCCACCTCTGAATGGCTGAAGAAAAACAAAGTGAAGACTTTGGAGTGGCCTAGTCAAAGTCTTGACCTGAATCCTACTGAGATGCTGTGGCATGAGCTTAAAAAGGCCGTTCCTGCTCAAAAACCCTCCAGTGTGGCTGACTTACAACAATTCTGCAAAGATGAGTGGCCAAAATTCCTCCACAATGCTGTAAAAGACTCATTGCAAGTTATCACAAACGCTTTTGCAGTTGTTGCTGCTAAGGGTGGCCCAACCAGTTATTAGGTTTAGGGGGCAATCACTTTTTCACACAGGGCCATGTAGGTTTGGGTTTTTTTTTCTCCCTTCAGAATAAATACATTCATTTGTATGTATATATATATATATATAGAGAGAGAGAGAGAGAGAGAGAGAGAGAGATAGATAGACAGATAGATAGATAGATAAAAGATGTGCATACTTTCTAGTGTCAGACTCTGACTAGAGGGCAGTAGTTGTTTCAGTGCTTCATTGCTCCTGTATTTCATATAGCTATTCTTAGCTACACTCTGCTCCAATTTCAGAGACAATCCATCAGCACAAATGCCATCTCAGATATAGTGGTGAATAAACACAACCTGTTTCTCAGGAACAAAAAGCTTATTCAACACACTTCACTACTGCAACAAACCACAAGGGAATTTAAAGCCCCTTAATAATGCTTCCTTTAGCTCTAACAGAGCATTAAACATTGTTTTAGGAATGAGTACATTTGCATTATAATATGTTGATTACAAATGATCTCTCTTTATCTAGAGATTGACTGTTATGTTTAGAACATTCTGTAAGTACATTAAACATTAGCGTGCAATATCCAATAGTTGCAGATTTTCTGAATGATTTTATTAACTCACTGTTGTGATATAATCAAATATACAAGTCTGCTTCTTTTCATGGTGATTATATTAACAAATACATCTTCTCCCATATCTTTTAAAAGAACTAAATTATTTATTATTAAATAAGACACCGATATACCAGAGTACTAAAAGTATATGTATTATTAAACGGTATGCGTGTGATTTGAATAGTTGAGCCTCGTTTGCTTTTTACCTGTCTGTTATTTCTTACATTTGTTGCATAGCTGTTCCTATTTACCTCCTGTTCCATGACACAATGTGTATGAATGCCAAATTGATTTTTGTGTGAATGGTGTTATTCTAGTAATTATATGAATTAAAACATCAAGAAAACAAAAAGTGCAGCAACAACAGGAAAATAAATACAACTGTGAACATTTAGTTTCTCTTTTGCCCATGATATTAACCATTAAAAATAAGGGTGAAACAATGCAGCTATAAAGTACATGGCCAAAATACCAGCTACAGTTTGTGCAAACCCGATGAAGACTTACAGGAAACATTTGACCTCTGTCATTGCCAACAAAGGTTATGTTACAAAGTATTGAGTTAAACCAAATTTATTGACCAAATACTTATTTTCCACCATAATTTACAATTAAATACTTTACAAATCCTACAATGTGATTTTCTGGATTTTTTTCCTTATTTAGTCTCTCATAGTTGAAGTGTACCTATGATGAAAATTACAGACCTCTCTCATCTTTCTAAGTAGGAGAACGTGCACAATCAGTGGCTGACTAAATACTTTTTTGCCCCACTGTATGATTTCTATGTGGGATTTGGTATATTTGTGCATTTACATGGGTTTTCCCCTAGGTATTCCAGTTCTGTCTCACCTCCAAAAGCCATTCCAGCAGGTGGATTAGGTATTCTAAATATACCCTAGGTGTAAGTGAGTATGTAATACCTTATATTGGACTGTCACCCAGACTAAAGTGTATTCTCATCTTTCAGCCTTGGTTTTTCAGTGTACTTTTCTGCATTAATGCTGCCATCACAGAAGTGTAAATGACCTTTGCCAAGGGCACTGACCAAATCCCATAACCCCGGCAGAGCCTGGCTTTTGGACTTGTTGCTGGTAATAGTCTGGATGGTCCTTTTGTCTTAGGTCTGGAGTAGAAAATGTCCATTTTTTCCAAAAAAGATCTAGAATACTGATTCATCTGACCACAACATGGTCCATCCCAGATGCCTCTGAGCCCAGAGAGGTAAAACAATGCAGGCTGTGTGCTCTGGCGCAAAGACAAAAAGTATCATCCAGACCATTATCAGCTACAATCCAAGATCCAGGCTCTGTCATGGTATGGGGCTGTATTCATGTCCTTGGCAAAAGGTCATTTTCAGTTCTGTGATGGCAGCATTAATGCAGACAAGAACACTGAGATTTTAGAGCAATATAAATTCCTTCAAGACGACATCTTTTCCAGGGACATTCATGAATTTATCAACAAGACAATGCAAAACAAGCCAAATCATAAAAAGTTAGCAAAATATGTAAATTCCTTCCAGTCTTTCTTTGAGGAACAATGTTTTAAAATGTTTCAAAACATTTCTCATACATTTTGTTGACCACTGGAGACCCTCTGCCCATTTTTGCTCCTCAAAGACTCAGCCTTTTGTGAGCACTGCTTTTGTACACAATCATGGTTCAAATCACTTGTTGACATCACCTGTTTGAAATCAAATGTAGTTTTTACCTCAATTATTAGCTCTAAATTGCCCCACTTTTTTGGAATGCGTCGCAGGCCTGAAATGTAAGAATGGATGTCTATCAACAAATGAAATGAAGTTGACCAGACAAAACATGACATACAGTGGAGCAAAAAAGTATTTAGTCAGCCACTGATTGTGCAAGTTCTCCTACTTAGAAAGATGAGAGAGGTCTGTAATTTTCATCAAAAGTGCACTTCAACTATGAGAGACAAAATTAGTAATAAAAAATCCAGGAAATCACATTTGTTGGCAATGACAGAGGTCAAACGTTTTTTGTAAGTCTTCATCAGGTTGGCACACACTGTAGCTGGTATTTTGGCGGTTGGCACACACTGTAGCTGGTATTTTGGCCCATTCCTCCATGCAGATCTCCTCTACAGCAGTGATGTTTTGGGGCAACACGGACTTTCAACTCCCTCCACAAATTTTCTATGGGGCTGAGGTCTGGAGACTGGTTAGGCCACTCCAGGACCTTGAAATGCTTTTAACGGAAGGATCTGAGTCCCTCTCGGCATAGTGTGTTACTGATGGTAGCCTTGTTACTTTGGTCCCAGGTCTATGCAGGTCATTCATCAGGACCCTCCGTGTAGTTCTGCGATTTTTGCTCACCGTTCTCATGATAATTTTGACACCATGGGATGAGATCTTGCGTGGAGCCCCAGATCGAGGGAGATTATCAATGGTCTTGTATGTCTTCCATTTTCTTACAGTTGTTCCCACAGTTGATTTACTTACATTTACATTTACAGCATTTAGCAGACGCCCTTATCCAGAGCCACTTACAATTGATACAATCTTACAATGCAAGCAATTGTGGGTTTAAGGTCTTGCTCAAGGACCCAACAGCTTGGCAGAGGTGGGATTTGAAAACCCTGGACTTTTGGTCCAGAGTCCAGTACCTTAACCACTAGGCTACCACAGTCCCATTTATTCACACCCAACCTGCTTGCCTATTGTAGATTCAACTCTTCCAGCCTGCTGCAGGTCTACAATTTTTCTTCCTGGTGTCCTTCGACAGCTCTTTGGTCTTGGCCATGGTTGAGTTTGGAGTCTGACTGTTTTTGAGGCTGTGTGACAGGAGTGTTTTTATACAGATAACGAGGTCAAACAGGTGCCATTAATACAGGTAACGAGTGGAGGACAGAAGAGCTTTTTAAAAAAGAAGTTACGGGTCTGTGAGAGCCAGAAATCTTGCTTGTTTGTGGGTGACCAAATACTTATTTTCACCATGATTTACAATTAAATATTTTAAAAATCTTACAATGTGATTTCCTGGATTTTTTTTTCTCATTTTGTCTCTCATAGTTGAAGTGTACTTATGATGAAAATTACAGACCTCTCTCATCTTTCTAAGTAAGAGAACTTGCACATTCAGTGGCTGACTAAATACTTTTTTGCCACTGTATCTTGGGTTCATACTGTCTGCAATTAAATAAAAGTGAAAGTAAATGTAAGGAACACTGCATTTTTGTTACATTTTCATGTTCTATACCTTCACAACGTTTTCTGATTTGGGATTGTTTTGCGTCAATGAAAAAACACTAAATTAAATTTAAACCACAAACCGTCTCTGAAAAAAATCCCCAAGACTAGATTCTAATGCTAATCTATAACACACACCCTAAACAAACTCTAACCTAACCTTCTATTGTATTTGAATCCATAAATTCACTAATCCATACCACTAACACCTACCCCCTAAATGAACCCTAACCCAAACCTAAAGTTAAAGTCTACTCTTAACAAAAGTAAGAAAGTCCCCCTCCCCCTCATACACTCTAACTCATAACTACTACTACCTCTAACTCTAACATTAATTCCCAACCCAAAAGAACTCTAATCCAATCCCTAATCCCAAAAGTCATCCACCACTATGCCAGCATCACTTTCTCCTCCCCAACACACTGGCTTTTTATCAGTAGGAAACATATTGAAATACTTGTCCCTGCAAAGGATTTGATGAAACTGCTGACATAATCGCAGCCTCTATGTGACCCAAGTGAAAGTATGATGTACAGGATGTGTGGTCAAATGGTCTGTGACAGGTTTTCATTCTCTATGGCCATCACCAAGAAGTCTTTCCCTTACTGTCCTGTCAATTACATATATTTATTGTGCCTGTAAAAACGTATCAGATGGACAACACTGACCTGTTAGTCCTGCTCTGTTGCTGTCCCTGGAGAATGAGTAGGTTTTGGATAGTTACGTGATCTGCCAGCCTGTTGAGACCTTGCAGTGAATAATACAGAGAAGCAGCCATCCTATGGGGTGCTGGCATGCCAACCTGCAACATGGCAAAACACTCTCCTCCCTTTTAGCTTGTGAAGTATTACACCGATTACACAGGTAATGGTATATGTTTATTGATTCTCTGTCAGAAAAAAAATTGTGGTGTGTGTTGAAGTTGAAAATGAGCATAAAATGCTTGTTTGTAACCATATAAATGTTCAGGATTTTCCCCAGTCGTACTTATTTTTATTTATTTTGTGCATTGTGCATAGGGGTATTTTTGTTTGTGTTCAAGCCTGTGCTCCTGTGCATGAGACTGAACATGCTTCAACTGATTACTATATCTGCTATCTTTGAGAAAGGTAGTTTCTAATGAAAAATGCATATATGACAGTCAGAAAAAGCAGCTGTCAGAAAAGTTACTCTCTATGTACTTATCCATCTAGGTCAACAAATCCAATGGAGCATATTATTGCTGTCACCAAACATAGAGTGCTGGTCTGGAATATGTCCCATGTCTGCGAGTCATCCTATTGGTATATGTGAGTGTGTGCGTGAGTCCATCCTATTGGGTATATGTGTGTGTGCGCGTGAGCGTGTGTGTGTGCGTGTGCGCGTTTGTGTGAGTGAGTGAGTGATAGAGAGAGTGTGGGAGAACAGACATTTGTGACTGCCGTTTATGTTACATTATCCCTGTGGAATGTCCTACCACTGGTCTGGAACAGCCCATGTGTCCACACTTCACTGTTGCACATGTAACATGTGACATGCAGAATTGAATCATTCATACACACGGAGAGGAAAGATGCAGTGAGCCATTCATTAATTAATTAACCTACAGCAAACTCAGCACACACTTGACTGGCTTGCATTGGGATAAGCATAGGGGTCATGGGAGTCATCTACCATGGGAAATCACAGGTTGAACACATTAGGATCCATCACACAATAGCCATTTATTACAAAACCCAGTAAGGTGCCTAATATTTCAATGCCTGTTCAATAACCAAATATATATTTCCCCAGGCCACACAGAGACTACAGTAGTGTCCCTGAGAAACCCAGATGTAGCCACTGGAAATGTAGCTTGGTTACCATGGAAGTCAATAAATGTTCAGAGGGAATAATTTGATGTTCTGCTTTACCAGTGTATTCATGTGGGTCTGCACCTAATATCACAAAACCTTGGGGGATCAAATGTAAATTTCCATGGTTATATATATTATTATTAAAAGTAAATTTTTTGTAGTTAATTTTTCAGTTTTAATTGCCAAACATCCGTGCCCTTAGCACCCAACATTTGTGCCCTTATTTCCTAACATCACTGCCCTTATCGCCAAACATCATTGCCTTTATTGTTCACTAGATGCATTGCCAAGTTGGATTATGCATTCTTGTTTATTACACCATCAGTATTATGTACAGGTAGATGGAACCACCTGCTAGGTATTACTACCGGTCACACCTCCTCCGGTGTCCATGGGTCAGCTGTAGGGTCATCAGCCAGAAACCACCAATCACCAACGTTTCGCTCCTTTAATCCTGGAACGTCTCCTGATGGTGAAGCGGTGACAGGGACGTCTCCCTGTCACCCCCTACAGCTGATAGATCTTCCCCCCTGCAGCTGTTGGTGGGGTCAGTTGTTCTTTCCTCAGCACTTGTCCTTCCTCCTCAACCAGAGCCAGAAGCTCCCCTTCTCAGCCTCCTCTGCCAGCTCTTTAATTGCCTTCTTTAGGTTCCCTCCACTCAATCCTATTTCCCTCAGAAAGCGTGTTGTTGACAACCCCACTAGCCTCGGCATCCGACTTCCACTGGGTAGATGGTGGTCTTCCAGCCAGCCATCTGACATTCAGCAGCCAGCTCTGAATACTTGGCCTTTTTTCGCTCATAAGCAGCCTCGATCCCCTCCTCTGATGGTATCGTGAGCTCAATGAGTAGCACTGACTTTTCAAGTCTAATGCAATTGCATTTTTGAACACCAGAGAGCGCAATGAAATGTACTTTATTATACATTTTAACTGCAGCAAAGTAAAGATTCTTTTTGTTTACATTTTATACAAAAAATGTACACATTATTTTGAGTCGTTATTCTGCAGAAGTAATGTTTTCACTTGGTTATTTCAGATATGGTGAAGCTACAATAGAGCATTTACACTTTTAAACCTCTGTTTCCAGTGACTTATTTTAATTGCAGGGGACTAAAGTTATTTCTTTTTCAACAATGTGCATTGTTTTGCATTTTAACATTTCAACAATAAAAAAGGAATGCCTTTTATGGAATGTAAAATAAATAATTATGAGAAAATTGATGTGTGAAGTGGTGGTTCACCATTAGTGCCCTTATTGTCTGAAATCAATGTAATTATCACTTAATATCAGTGTCTTTATCACTTAACTTCAATGCCCTTATTACCAAACACCACACCCTTGTCGTCCACCATCAGTGGCATTATTGCCCAGCGTCATTGCATTGTCGCTCATCATTAGTGTGTTACCCAACATCAGTGGCTTTCTTGCCCAATCTCAGTTATTGTCCAACGTCTGTACCTTTATCATCCAGCAATGTCAGAGCCTTTGTCCCCCAACATCAGTGCCTTTAACACCAAAGGCTGGAATACACTGTTGCAGTGGAAGGGAATAGGAAGGAAGTTCACAGACTTTTGGTAAAACTAATGAGTCTTGTCTCATAGTCTTGACTGATGCGTTTGCAAAGGGCAGAAAACCTGCGGGTATTAAATTTCTCAACAGATTTTCTCATTTATCTACTCAGTGAGTTATTTTTTGTCTTCGTTATGGTATCTGCCTCTACAGCCGGCGCTTGTGCAGCTCGCCTGCGTGCACCGAGAGAAAAAAAAAAAGAAGAAGAAAAGAAAAGTCAGTGTATGAGCGGTGCTCGGAGGAGGAGGAGGAGGGACAAGCCGCTCCTTTCCTCTAATTACCCCGCTACTGTCGCCGACAAACAGCATCACGCTCAGGGAATCGCAAAGGAAAGGTAGGCAATCTTTGATTTAACATTTAAGTATATGATATTGCAAGTTTAGTATTTAATTTCTGCCATTATTTTAACAATACAGCTAGAAACGCGCCACTTTCAGGAGCCGGTAACCTCTTATATGATCGCGACAGCACAGGGAAATAAAGCAGCCCGGATAAGCCAGGGAAGCATGGAAGGTGTTGTAGATTAGAGATATGCGTGTTTTTCGTTTTGCTTTTTATCGAAAGTTTTATAGTAGTTCAGAATCGCAAAAAAAGAAAAGAAAAGAATCTGGCATTTAAGGTTCAGTAAGCAATATCAGTTAATGTGTAGCTTTCCTAACAGATCCGAGAGTCAGATCTTTGTGCCTGAAGGTTGAAGTGATTTAGTCTTACATGGGCACAAATTAAAAACTAGTTTAATTCCAATTCATACATGTATCACGTGATGTTAACAAGTCGTTCTTTATTATTTCATCATTGTTGTCTTTATACTTTAAAGATGCTGGGCTGAACGGCAGAAATCAAATGGCTGAGCTAAAGATTCTCTATCCTGGTTCTGTAAATAGCCAGTTTACTAACGGTGATCAGAAGTTGACCGTACAACATGAAGGAAGTTATTATTCAGCACTCACATATGAACGGAATTGTTTAATCGAGGCAGATCTAAGTGCGAGAGGGACTTCAGAACCACGGACAGCGCCGCTGCGCCTTCACCAATGGGGAACTGATGAAGAAGTCCATATATGTCACGATGAGGAGTTTGAAACAGCTTTTACTAGTAAGGACGATGTCCATGGAAGCATCGAGACGCCTAATTCAGACCATTCAAGTTCTTTCAGTGATCTGGAAGAGCCTGTGCCGGACCTTTCAGTGCTCTCTGACGAAGGTTTCTCCACCGAACCAGAGAAATCAGTGGATTATGGCTTCATATGTGCTGTGGTGTTTTTGGTGACTGGGATCTCTTTGGTCGTCATTTCCTACACCGTTCCCCGTGACGTCAAAGTGAACCCAGACAGCGTATCAGCACGGGAGATGGAGCGACTGGTACGTGAGAATGCCCGGGTTGGCGCGCACCTGGACAGATGTGTAATCGCTGGTCTGTGTCTCCTCACCTTGGGTGGTGTGGTGCTCTCCATCCTATTGACGATCTCCTTGTATAAAGGCGAGATGGTCAGGAGAAAGGCGTTTGCGTACTCCAAGCACTCAACCAAAATCTATGGGTCTATAAATTTTACCAGTGGTGTTCCATCACATTTGTCCCTGGATGTGGATGATGCAATGGAAATCTCAAGCTAAAGTCTGTATTGCTGTAACTATGTGTTGTATTTCAGGCCCTGGCACTGGGAGAGGGCTGGGTATAACTGATGGCTGGTGACAGCTGTCAGATCATAATCAGATCAACTATATTTGGCAAGAGAGAGTGTAGGAGCAGGGTCTCCTACATGAACCATTAGAGGCCCTAAGGTTCTCTTTGGCACCTTTGACATTGTTATAGATAAAAGTAAAATTTAAACAATGTATCTGAAAACAATATCTACCAGGAACAACACCTGGTGTCTGAAGTTTACACATCTCCGCTATGAAAGGCATCCTTATGTTATGTAATATCGTCCAACTTTAACAAATTCAAAAAGTAGCAGAAAAATCTTTTTTAACATACAGTTTCCTCATCAGACCTTGGTCAACATACATAACTTATATTTACTGAGACTGATCCTTGTGCAAATTGTTATTTGTTGAACAAAGCCTTTATGGTTTATGTCCATTTCCATAGATGACAATCTGTCATACAGTGGCAGAAACATCATAAGCTAGCATACATGAGGTTACATGTGGATTGGATAATAGTGCACTATAGCCTATTAACTATCCATACTTGATATCAACATTAGCATCATTAGCTCTGTTCAAAATGGAATACCTAAGCAACCATTAGAGTACATTTGGGCCAAGAGAAGATACTTATTGCATTAGCATTAACAATGAACTTTTGAACACTTCAGACATTTTTAATACTAAGAAATATTTCCTGCATGTGTTTGTCTTTTATATGGTGTATGTTAAATATTCTGTGTAAATATTCATTTGGATTCTGGATTATTAAGTCAAGTCAAGTCAGATTTATTTATATAGAGGTTTTTACAAGGGAGCATTGTCTCAAAACAACTTTACAATTTTAGATTACCTCCTAATAACTACATCCATTCCCAAATTGAGCAAGCCTTTGGCAACAGTGGCGAGGAAAAACTCCCTAAGCGTTATGAGGAAGAAACCTTGGGAGGGCCAAGACTCAAAAAGGGAGCCAACCTTCTCATAGATGATAAATCTAAGAATGAAACTAAAGTCATGGAGGCATACTTCAAATAAAATGTGGATTAAGTAGATTATTACCACAGAGTACACTGTCCTGTCTACTTACAATGCCAATCATCAAAAGCTAGGGCAGTATGAAAAATGTAAGGCTTCCTATTTGCACAGTAACACTGTAAGCGACATTTATGAACAGTTATGAATTTTGTACGAGTCATGATTATAATCAACTGTTGACATCATCTGTTTGAAATCACATCGTCTTTTAGGTTTTCTACCTCATTACTAGCCCTACATTTCCCCATCCTTTGGAATGTGTTGCAGGTCTGAAACGTACGAATGAGTGCTTATTAACAAACTAAATGAAGTTGACCCGACAAAACATGAAATATTTTGGGTTCATGCTGTCTGCAATGGAATAAAAGTCAACTAAATGTAAGGAACGCTGCATTTTAGTCATACTGTCTCAACTTTCAATACACATCCATTGACTTATCCTCTATTTTGTTATATAAATATTATCCTTGTGCTGCCTTTTGCCTGGTATTTTTACCTAACATCCTGGGTCTTTACTTGTAATCATGCAAATGACACAATTTGTTAAATTGCAGTCCTAATTGCATGTAGATAATCAACATGCAGACTTTCTATAAAAAGTATCCTGCTGAAGGGTCTTGAGGGTGCTAGCCTAGATGAATAAGGACAGCAAATAGTTACTGTTCGCAGATGTACCTTAAAACACACATAATCATGCATCTGGAAATCCTCAACGCAAAAGCGCTCCCATAGGAATGCTCTTCATTTCCCTTGATATTTACATTTATTCATTTAGGAAACAAGTTCACTTTAGTAACACAGTATGACCTGAAAAAGCAACGGCAAAGCAAGAGGATAATTCATGGAACACCATGACTTATCATGATGATGGATGTGAATGTATGAATTTACTTTCTAAGCTAAATGCTGTCTGAGCTGAGCTTGCTTTCTAGTCAGTGTCAAGCTGTTTTTTTCTGAAATTGCTTCCTCTGTGACCATTCAGCCTGTCTCCCAGGTTGTTGGCAGGGTAAATATATACTTTGAGGAAGCGATAACCATTCTCACGTTGCTGAAGAATGTTGTGCAGTGCAGTTTCAGAATGGGAAATGCTTAGTGCGGTTTGATTTGATTATCCCCGTATGACAGTATATAGCAAAACTACTGGTCTGTCATCACAATGGCATCATCATACAGACTCATGCATGGGATTTAATAGCTGTATGGATGTAAAGGTATCATCTGCCATTTATTCAATGCAGAGAAATACTAATGAGGAGCAGTGAAAGATAAGGGGAAGTAAAGCTGACAGGTTGTCGGTAAGCCATTGTTGTAAGACACCCCATTGAATTTAAAATGCAGAATTACCTTACATCCTCACATATTGAAAGACTTGCCACCATTACAAAATACAGAGTGCTGCATGTGAGGTGGAATCTGAATAAAATTAGCTTTAACTTCTGATCTGTGTTTTTCTCTCTTGCTGCCGTGTCTTAGTGCAATCAGTGAGGACAGCTGCAAGGACCGAAAAAGACTGTATTGATAATGAGGTCACTATAGGTCAAGAAAATTGTGTTTGCCTAGACTGTGAGGAGTGGAAAAGACAAACATGCGTTTAAATACAAATAGCTCCTCCCATCACGTCAAATATTTTCTGCTCCATTGATTACAATTATCAACTTGCTGGTGTCAGTATGAGGGCATCCTTTAGACGCTTGATGTTTAACAGTACGTTCACCCAAATGATGCTTGTTACCAGGAGTTTGTTGCATAGCAACAGCAAAAGTAAAAGGCAAGATAAAAAAAATTAGGCACAGAAATGGCCATGAAGCGAATACACATGATATTCACTTTACTGTGTATGTGAAGAATGCTATGTGAGAGGGAAATACAGTTCTCAGAAAGTCAAGCACTACAAAAGTCAGTGGACCTGGCATTTAACTAATCTGATTATCCAACAATGATATAAAATATTCAGCGTCTTGGAGATGTGATGATATAAAACATCATTTCAAATCCCACGTCCAAGCAGATGGGTATAAATTACTGAGCCACGTTGTGTAAATGTGAACTAAAACTAGTCTGCAAAGTTTTTTTCTGCAATGTTCTAAACTAGAGCTCAATCTAATGACTAATTCTGTTCAGTTTCCTCTGTTAAACCCAGGGTTGTGCTATACAGTGGTGCTCGAAAGTTTGTGAACCCTTTAGAATGTTCTGTATTTCTGCACAAATATGACCTAAAACATCAGACTTTCAAACATGTCCTATGAGTAGATAAAGAGAACCCGATTAAATAAATGATTCAAAAATAATATACTTGGTCATTTATTGATTGAGGAAAATGATCCAACATTACATCTCTGCGAGTGGCAAAAGTATGCGAACCTCTTAAGATTAGTGGTAAAAAATGTTTTCAATTTGTGGGATGACAGTCAGGTGTGATTCAGAAGAAAAGAGATTCAACAAGGTGCTAGAAACATTGCTTGGAGATGTTGGATGCAGTTGTTGATGATTTGTCGGCTGCGCATTTATGATGCAAATCTCCTGTTCCACCACATCCCAAAGGTGCACTAGTGGATTGAAATCTGGTGACTGCAGTGGCCATCTGACTAAAGTCAACTCATTATGTTCAAGAAACCAGTTTGAGATGATTTAAGCTTTGTGACATATTGTGTGATCCTGCTGGAAGTAGCCAACAGAAGATGTGTATACGGTGGTCATAAAGGGATGGACATGGTCAGCTACAATACTTAGGTAGGCTGTTGTGTTTCAGAACATCAAACCAATTTAAATCTTAGTCAAAGACAACACAAGTAACACAAAATGCAGTTTTTAAATGAAGGTGTTTATTATTAAGGGAGAAAAAAATCCAAACCTACACGGCTCTGTGTGAAAAAGTGATTGCTCCCTAAACCTAATAACTGGTTGGGCCTCCCTTAGCAGCAACAACTGCAACCATGCGTTAGTGATAACCTGCAATGAGTCTTTTACAGCGTTGTGGAGGAATTTTGGCCACTCATCTTTGCAGAATTTTTGTAATTCAGCCACATTGGAGGGTTTTCGGACATGAACAGCCTTTTTAAGGTCATGCCACAGCATCTCAGTAGGATTCAGGTCAGGACTTTGACTAGGCCATTCCAAAGTCTTCATTTTGTTTTTCTTCAGCCATTCAGAGGTGGACTTGCTGGTGTGTTTTGAATCATTGTCCTGCTGCAGAACCCAAGTTGTTTCAGCTTGAGGTCATGAACAGATGGCCGGACATTCTCCTTCAGGATTTTTTGGTAGACAGCAGAATTCATAGTTCCATTTATCACATTTATCTTCCAGGCCAGCAGCAGAACAGCCCCAGACCATCACACTACCACCACCATATTTTACTGTTGCTATAATGTTCTTTTTCTGAAATGCTGTGTTACTTTTACACCAGATGTAATGGGACACACACCTTCCAAAGGGTTCAACTTTTGTCTCATCAGTCCACAGAATGTTTTCCCAAAAGTCATGGAGATCATCAAGATGTGTTCTGGAAAAATTGAGACAAGCTTTAATGTTCTTTTTGCTCAGCAGTGGTTTTCGTCTTGGAACTCTGCCATGCAGGCCATTTTTGCCCAGCCTCTTTCTTATAGTGGAGGCATGAACACTGACTTTAACTGAGGCAAGTAAGACCTGCAGTTCCTTGGATGTTGTTGTGGGGTCTTCTGTGACCTCTTGGATGTGTCGTTGCTGCGCTCTTGGGGTTGTTTTGGTCAGTTGGCCACTCCTGGGAAGGTTCACCACTGTTCCATATCTTTGCCATTTGTGGATAATGGCTCTCACTGTGGTTCGTTGGAGTCCCAAAGCTTTAGAAATGGCTTTATAATCCTTTCCAGACTGATAGATCTCAATTACTTTCTTTCTCAATTCTTCCTGAATTTCTTTGGATCTCGGCATGATGTGCAGCTTTTTAGGATCTTTTGGTGTACTTCACTTTGTCAGTCAGGTCTTATTTAAGTGATGTCCTGACTGAGAACAGGTGTGGCAATAATCAGACCTGGATGTGGTTAGAGACAGTGAACTCAGGTGTGATAAACCATAGTTATGTTATGTTGGGGGGGGGGGTCACTTTTTCACACCACTGTATATCACCACCACCCTTAACCGTTGATACAAGGCCAGATGGATCCATGCTTTCATGTTTTTTACACCAAATTCTGACTCTACCAGCTGAATGCTGCGGCAGAAACTGAGACTCATCAGATCAGGCAACCTTTTTAACAATCTTCTGTAGTAAAATTTTGTTGAACTTGTGTGAATTGTAGCCTCGGTTGCCTGTTCGTAGCTGACAGGAGTGGCACTCAGTGTGGTCTTCTGCTGCTGTGGCCCATCTGCTTCATTAATAAGGCATTTTCACCCAGACAACTGTTGCTCACTGGATATTTTCTCTTTTTCTGACCATTCTCTGTAAACCCTAGAGATGGCTGTGTGTGAAAGAAGATTAGTAGATCAGAAGTTTCTGAAAAACTCAAACCAGCCCGTCTAGCACTAACAACCATGCTATGTTCAAAATCACTTAAATGACCTTTCTTCCCCATTCTGATGCTCGGTTTGAACTTCAGCAGGTCGTCTTAACCATGTCTACATGCCTACATGCATTTAGTTACTGCCATGTGACTGGCTGATTAGATGTTTGCAGCTGAACAAGCAGTTGAGCAGATGTACCTAATAAAGTGACCAGTGAGTGTGTGTAATTTTTTTTAGAAATGATAATTATTGTTAATGTTACTGTTATTATCTTAAACAAGTCTGCATGCTGCGCTGTCCATAGTTCACCGTCTGTGCCTTTCTGAATCCATCCATGCTTGTCTGAATCCATCATCGTAACCAGGGAAGCATCAAGAGTCTAGGTCAGGTGTCTTATCAATTTTATCCTGTTTGACATGCTGGGTAGTCTAACAGATCTGAGTCTAAAATATGTTTGTGTGTTCACTGATTAGTCGCTTCCTTGTTTTGTAGAACTGTTTTCTGAGGAGCACTTTTAATATTAACATATGCAGACAGACAGTGTTGTGTTGTGCCACTGTGCAATGCAGAAATCTTGAGATTGTTTTTAGGTACTTCTGAAATAGAAGAAGAAGGAGGGCAACCTAGATATTAAGACTAGGAAAGAAAAAAGAAAAAGAAAAAAAACAACAAGTCTTTAGATGTGTTCTTTAAGTTTGATAGACTAAAAAATACGATTATCATATTTGACTGCTTTGACAAATGTCTGCCTTAAGGGATAGGATATAATCATGCTTCTTTTTGATTTATGACATGCTGTCAGTGTAGGAGAACCAAGAGAAGAAACATGTAAGAGGAAGTGTACTTACAGGGAAATGAATACAACTGCAGCTCCTGTGGCTCAGAGGTAAGAGCCAGCTGCTCGAAACAGCAGTTCCTGCAGACTGGGGTTTGAATGCTGCTAGATTTGCAACGTGAAGGTCAAATTGTGAGTATATTGGAACTCTATGATGGACTGGCGTCCTGTCCTGTGAGCACCTCTGTATATGATTTGTGAATTTTGGGAGATGCTTTGGATAGTTCTGCATAAAATATGATAATAAATGTGAATGTTCTCTCTCTGTTTCACTGGCCATTTTGTTAGATACACCTTGCTAGTACCCGGTTGGACTCCACTTTGCTTTCAGAACTGAGTTAATCCTTTGTGACATAGGTGCTGGAAACATTCCTCAGAGATTTTGGTCCATATTGCATATGGTCACCATGCAGTTGCTGCAGATCCATTGTGCGAATCTCCCGTTCCCCCACATCCCAAAGGAGCTCTACTGGATTGAGATCTGGTGACTGTGGAGGTCATGTCGGTCATCATATACAGTGGTATGAAAAAGTTTGGGCACCCCTGATAATTTTCATGATTTTTCTTTATAAATCATTGGTTGTCCAGCTCAGCAATTTCAGGTAAATATATCATATAGCAGATGAACACCGTGATATTTGAGAAGTGAAATTAAGTTTATAGGATTTACAGAAAGTGTGCAGTAATTATTCAAACAAAATTAGGCAGGCAGGTTGCATAAATTTGGGCACCCTGTCATTTGAATACCTTTAGCACTAATTATTGGAACACAAAATATGTTTTGTAAGCTCACTGACCCTTGATCTACATACACAAGTGAGTCCAACTATGATAAAGGGTTAAGGTGGCCAATTGGAAGTTTTTCTCCTCTTTGCATCTTCTCTGAAGAGTGGCAATATGGGAGCCTCAAAACAACTCTCAAATGGCCTGAAAACAAAGGTTGTTCAACATCATGGTTCAGGGAAAGGGAAAAGCTCTCTCAGAGATTTCAGCTGTCAGTTTCCACTGTGAGGAACATAGTGAGGCAATGGAAGACCACAGGCACAGTTCTAGTTAAGGAACTCCCGAAGTGGCAGACCAAGAAAAATCTCAGATAGGCAGAGGCGAAGGATGGTGAGAACAGTCATAGTCAAGCCACAGACCACCTCCAAAGACCTACAACTTCATCTTGCTGCAGATGGTGTCACTGTTCATCGTTCAACTATACAGCGCACTTTGCACAAGGAGAGGCTGTATGGGAGAGTAATGCAGAAGAAGCCTTTTCTGCAGACACGCCACAAACAGAGTCACTTGAGGTGTGCTACAGCACATTTGGACAATCCAGCTTCATTTTGGAATAAAGTGCTGTGTACTGATGAAACTAAAATTGAGTTATTTGGACATAACAAAAAAGAACACAGCATCCAAAGACAAACACTTGCTACCCCAGTTAGTAAAATTTGGTGGCGGTTCCATCATGCTGTGGGACTGTGTGGCCAGTGCAGGTACTAGGAATCTTGTTAAAGTTGAGGGTCGCATGGATTCCAGTTAATGTCTCCAGATTCTTGAGAACAATGTTCAAGAATCAGTGACAAAGTGTTGCACCGAGGCCAACGACCCCAAACCCTGCTCAAAATCTATAAGGCATTCATGCAGAGGAACCAGTACAACGTTCTGGAATGGCCATCTCAGTCCCCAGACATGAATATTACTGAAAATGTGGGCTGTCCATGTTCGGAAACCATCAAACCTGACTGAACTGGAGATGTTTCTAAAGAAGAATGGTCCAAAGCACCTTCAACCAGAATCCAGACTAGAAGCTGGAGGAAGCGTTTAGCGGCTGTTATTTCTACAAAAGGAGGATCTACTAAATATTGATATATTGATATATTGATATTGTTGGGGTGCCCAAATTTATGCACCTGCCTAATTTTGTTTGAATAATTACTGCACACTTTCTGTAAATCCTATAAACTTCATTTCACTTCTCAAATATCACTGTGTTCATCTGCCATATGATATATTTAACTCAAGTTGCTGATCTGAACAACCAATGATTTATAAACTAAAATCAGGAAAATTATCAGGGGTGCCCAAACTTTTTCATACCACTGTATATACCAAATTCTGACCCTACCATCCCAGTGTCGCAGCAGAAATCAAGACTCATCAGACCAGGCAACTGTTTCCAATCTTCCAATCTTATGGTGAACCTGGGTGAATTGTAGCCTCAGTTGCCTGTTCTTAGCTGTTCTTAGTGATTCTTTGAGTTACTGTTGCCTTTGTATCAGCTCGAACCACTCTGGCCATTCTCCTCTGACCTCTGATATCAACATGGCATTTTCATCCAGACAACTGCAGCTCAGTGGATATTTTCTCTTTTTCTGACCATTTTCTGTTTACCCTAGAGATGGCTGTGTGTGAAAATCCCAATATATCAACAGTTTCTGGGATTTTCTAGCACCAACAACCATGCCACATTCAAAGTCACTTAAAATAATGTCCCCATTCTGATGCTCAGTTTGAAATTCAGCAGGTTGTATTTTTCCATTTCTACATGCCACATGCTGCCATGTGATAGGCTGATTGGATGTTTATTTTAACAAGCAATTGAACAGGTGTACCTAATGAAGTGGCCGGTGAGTGTATACTACAGTATATTTGCCCTTTACTTAGCATTATAGAGATGTTAATAGCTGATTTTTGTTGTTGCGCTCATGACTGTGGTGACTTAGTAAAGTCAGCATGTACGTTATTATTTCCACCTGGAGCTGTAACTTCAAATTAATGGCCGATCCAGTAATTGTGAAGGTAATGAATTTTCAGCGTGACTTTTATGAAACTATTTGGGGTGGGAAGATGTATTCCTGCTAAGGAATCCACAAATCTCTTTCAGACCAGTAAAGTAGGATTAATAATATAGGTCAGTACAGGCAGAGAAGTGAGTCCCATAGAACAATGGTGCTCAATGGTTGCTCTTTCCTAAATGAGGAGACTTAATGGTCATTCACTCACTTTCCATACACACTTTATCCAATTCAGAAATCAGGGGACATAACTGGCAGCACAGTGTGCACATGGAACACTTTGAGATACAACAACTGAGCCAACTCATCTTTGGAATGTGGAAGGAAATCCACACAGTCATGAGGGAACATGCAGATGTGCACACAGGCAGAGGCTGAGCCGGGACTTGAACCGTGGTCTCTGGAGCTGTGAGGTCACAACACTAACCACAGCTCTACTGTGCTGCCAACTCAAAGGTGATTCTCATTTGTGTTTTGCTTACATATTCATTTGCCAAAAATATCTCTCCTAATCGTCTTTACAATTAATAGATTTAGTTATTAATAGATATTAGTGAGACAGAAATATGTCTAAACGCACTGTTAATATTTAGTTGTTTAGTTGTGAGCACTGGCATTTCCATCAGGTGTATGTATAGTGGTGCTTGAAAGTTTGTGACTTCCTGAGAATTCTCTATATGTCAACGTATATATGACCTACAACATAACAATTTTCAATCAAGTCCTAAAGTAGATAAGGAGAACCCAGTTAAACAAATGAAACAATATTATATTTGGGCATTTCTTTGCTTAGGAAAATGATCCAATATTACACATCTGTGATTGGAAAACCTATGTCAACTTCTAGGGTTAGCGTTTGTGAAAGTGTATCATGGCATGAACAAAGGAGATTTCTGAGGACCTCAGAAAGAGTTGTTGATGCTCATCAGGCTGGAAAAGGTTACAAAACCATCTCTAAAGAGTTTGGACTCCACCAATCCACAGTCAGACAGATTGTGTACAAATGGAGGAAATTCAAGACCATTGTTACCCTCCTCAGGAGTGGTCGACCAACAAAGATCACTCCAAGATCCAGGGGGTGTAATAGTTGGCGAGGTCACAAAGGACCCCAGGGTAACTTCTAAGCAACTGAAGGCCTCTCTCACAATAGATATTAGATGTTAATGTTTATCAGGAGAACACTGAACAACAATAGTGTGCATTGCAGGGTTGAAAGGAAAAATCCACAATATTAATCCACCAGTTAATATTTTGTAATGGCCAAGTACTGACCCTAATCCAAAAGAAAGTGGAAGCAGTTCTTTTGAGGGAATCCACCAAGAGTTGAAGCTGTTCTGTATGAAGGAACGAGCTAAAATTATTCCAGATTGATGTTCAGGACTGATCAACAATCATTCGAAACATTAATTTACATGTATTACTGCACAAGGGGGTCACACCAGATACTGAAAGGAAAGGTTATCATACTTTTGCCAAATATGTAATATTGGATAATTTCCTTCAATAAATAACCAAGCAATTATAATATTTTGGTCTCATTTGTTTACTTGACTTATCTTTATCTACTTTCAGGAATTGTTTGAAAGTCTGATGATGATTTAGATCATGTTTATCCAGGAATATATGAAATTCTATATTTTAAAACATTCAAGCACCACTGTATGTTTCGGCCACCTGTAATGAAATTATTTGTTGACTTTCTAAACCAAAAAGTGTTTATACACAACCTCTGCAGGGAACAACCTTGCATACTACATACTGAATTTTTCTGACACCTTGTAAAAACATCAATGGATCATATGGAAATGTCCAAATCTTTGATATACAGTGGTGCTTGAAAGTTTGTCAACACTTTAGAATTTTCTATATTTCTGCATAAATCTGACCTAAAACATCATCAGATTTTCACACAAGTCCTAAAAGTAGATAAAGAGAACCCAGTTAAACAAATGAGACAAAAATATTATACTTGGTCATTTATTTATTGAGGAAAATGATCCAATATTACATATTAGTGAGTGGCAAAAGTATGTGAACCTTTGCTTTCAGTATCTAGTGTGACCCCCCTGTGCTTGCAATAACTGTAACTAAATGTTCCTGTAACTGTTGATCAGTCCTGCACACCGGCTTGGAGGAATTTTAGCCCATTCCTTCGTACAGAACAGCTTCAACTTCATGTTGGTGTCCTTCCTCAACATTAGCGTGCTCACTTCAGGTGGAATGGTCAGGATTTGACTTGGCTATTGCAAAACATTACTTTATTCTTCTTTAACCATTCTTTGGTAGAACGACTTGTGTGCTTAGGGTCGTTGTCTTGCTGCATGACCCACCTTCTCTTGAGATTCAATTCATGGGCGGACAGATGTCCTGACATTTTCCTTTCAAAATTCTCTGATTATAATTCAGAATCCGATTGTTCCATCAATGATGCCAAGCCGTCCTGGGCCCAGATGCAGCAAAACAGCCCCAAACCATGAGTCTACTACCACCACCATGTGTTCCACAGATGGGATAAGGTTCTTATGCTGGAATGCAGTGTTTTCCTTTCTCCAAACAAACGCTTTTCTTTTAAACCAAAAAGTTCTATATTTTGGCCCACAAAACATTCTTCCAATGGTCCTTCTGGCTTGTCCACGTGATCTTTAGCAAACTGCAGACAAGCAGCAATGTTCTTTTTGGAGAGCAGTGGCTTTCCTCCGTTGCAACCCTGCCATGCACACCATTGTTGTTCAGTGTTCTTCTGATGGTGGGACTCATAAACATTAACATTAGCCAATGTGAGAGAGGCCTTCAGTTGCTTAGAAGTTACCCTAGGGGTCCTTTGTGACCTCGCAAACTATTACACGCCTTGCTCTTGGAGTGATCTTTGTTGGTCGACCACTCCTGGGGAGAGTAACAATGGTCTTGAATTTCCTCCATTTGTACACAATCTGTCTGACTGTGGATTGGTGGAGTCCAAACTCTTTAGAGATGGTTTTGTAACCTTTTCCAGCCTGATGAGCATCAACAACTCTTTTCCTGAGATCCTCAGAAATCTCCTTTGTTCGTACCATAATACACTTCCACAAACATGCTGTGAAGAGCAGACTTTTATAGATTCCTTTCTTTAAATAAAACAGGGTGCCCACTCACACCTGATTGGCATCCCATTGATTGAAAACACCTCAATAAATAAATGAGCAATTATTATAGTTTTGTCTCATTTGTTTAACTGAGCTCTCTTTAGTTACTTTTAGGATTTGTGTGAAAATCTGATGATGTTCTAGGTCATATTTATGCAGAAATATAGAAAATTCTAAAGGGTTGACAAACTTTCAAGCACCGCTGTATTTAAATATGTTCCATGCTAAAGGATGTTTGTTATTTTCCTTTACAAAACCAACAAAGGTGACCAAACATTTGACTGTACATCCATGTCAGTGCACTTTGTAGCTTTGCTGTTGCAAGCCTTTAGCCCATGTGTGGCAATGCACATTTGTCAGCGACCTTTTATCTCTGTGTCAATAGAAAGGACGTCCATTTGACCATCACAAACCTGGGTATTTGCACTCTTGTCCAGAGCAACTTACAGCTGAACTGTCTTGTTGCATACGCAATAATAACAAAAAAAACTCAATAAAAAAAACTTCTTAGAGTTACAGCTGAATTGAACACTTGAAGGTTTGGGGCCAAGAATCCAAGAGTGACAGCTGGGCAAACCATCCTGTTTTTGCCTTGCTTGTCCTGGTCAAGGATAAGGAGCCAAAAATTTCAAACTTGGATCTGTCATTCCATAATACTATTTTCCACTGATCGTCATTCCAGTCTTCAGAGCTTTAGCATATCTTAGCCCTTTCACCCTGTTCCCCTTCTTAAAAAGTGGTTTCTTGGTTGCTGCCCTTCCAAAAAGATCATTCCTGATCAAGCTTCTTCAGACAGCAGAATTGTCAGCTTGGCATCCTGATGTAGCTGCCTGATGGTTCTATTGCTCAAGTGTAAGGGGCGGTCACACTAAATACTTGCCACTGTAGCCTGTAGTAGCTGTTGGTACATCTAATCTAATGGTGGCCTAAGACTTTTGCACAGTACTGTATTTGCTCTTATATATTGGCAGCTGAGAGCAGCAGGAAATGATGTGTAGTTGATTTTCTGTTTAGGTGTTGTTTGCACTGATGTTACATATTTTAATATTATTATCAGATTTCTGATCATTTCCTTTAGTACAGTTTCTAAAGGCAACTCATAATAGGAGATGAAATAATAAGAGAGGTCTGCCCTTTTTTATCTAGGTTCTCTGGTGCATAAAGACAACAAATGCTTTGAGCCGAACAAAGATCACAGAGTGTTAAAAATACTGCATGGCTTTCAAATGTAAAACACAAACTCGGCTAGGATCCGCTGAGTTATTCCTCTTTCCTGGTGCCACTGTCTCATCTTGCATGGCACCTTTAATCTCTTGTGCCTGTCTATCCATGTTCTCCCCCATGTGAATAAAAGTCACATTGAATAGTGAGTTAATGACTGTCAGCTGTGACACACTAGTGCCGTTTTGTGCCTTTGCTGTCCTGTTCAAGCACATGCAGACCACATATCCATAGAAACTATGTCTTCTTGTTGCTAAGGAGATATTTCAGTGGCAGTCTTCGTTTGCATGACGCATCAGTAAGATTTATTGGTGTTATTGAGCTAATGTGATTCATTAAGACATGGGCATGACTTGTTAATAAAATCCACAGCACAGCACAAAGTCTTTGTTCTATCACAAATCAAGTCTGTTCAGCTAGATCAGAAATTAACTTTAGATCTTTTACATGGATGAACAAATCTAATTTGTGAACTATAGCCTCACGTCAGTGATTAAAGGGAAACTCCATTTGCCAGCATAAAGCCTATTAACTAGATCTCTAATATATAAGCCATTATGAGGAGAGGAATTTGAATCTCACTTGTAGTAAAAGTCTAAGGAATTCAGTTAATGTTTGTGACATTCAATCTGGTATGGCAATACTGGTACGAACAGGGGAGTGGCAGATAAAGGGAGCGAGGTGAGGTCTTGGGGACTGTGGTAGACTAGTGGGTAAGGTACTGGACTATGGACCACAAGGTCCAGGGTTCAAATCCCACCAAATGCCACTGTTGGGTTCTTGAGCAAGACCCTTAACCCCAAATTGCTTGGATTGTAAGACTGTACTAATTGTAAGTCGCTCTGGATAAGGGCATCTGCTAAATGCTGTAAATGTAAATGTAAATGTCTTAAATGCAACTTCAAATCAGAAACAGTTGGGACAGTATGGAAAATGCAAATAAAAAACCCACAGTGTTTCTTACATTTACTTTGAGTTTTATCTCATTTCAGACAGTACGAATCTGAGATATTTCATGTTTTATCTGGTCCTCTTTTCATCTTTTGTCTTTTGTTTCAAAATTCTCCACACATTCTCTTTTGGAGACAGGTCAGGACTGCAGGCAGGCCAGTCCAGTACTTGTACCCTCTTCTTCCGTAGCCATGCCTTTATAATATGTGCAGCATGTGGTTTTGCATTGTGTTGTTGAAAAATGTTTGGACATCCCTGGAAAAGATGACGTCTTGAAGGCAGTATATGTTGCTCTAAGATCTCAGTGTACTTTTCTGCATTAATGCTGCCATCACAGAAGTGTAAAACGCCTTTGCCAAGGGCACAGACACAACCAAACCATAACAGAGCCTGGCTTTTGAACTTGTTCTTAATAACAGTCTGGATGATCATTTTCCTCTTTGATCCGGGGCAGACGGCGTCCATTTTTCCCAAAAAGATTTGGAATACTGATTTGTCTGACCACAATACATGTTTCCACTGTGTGATGGTCCATCCCAGATACCTCCGAGCCCCAAGAAGTTGACACCGTTTCTGGACATGGTTAACATAAGGCTTCTTTTTTGCACAGTAAAGTTTTAAGCGTCATTTGTGAATGTAACTCCATATTGTAGTGCTATTAACAATAATATGTAATATTGGATCATTTTCCTCAATGCATAAATGACCAAGTATTATCTTTTTGTCTCATTTGTTTAACTGGGTTCTCTTTATCTACTTTTAGGACTTGGGTGAAAATCTGATGATGTTTTAGGTCATATATATGCAGAAATATAGAAAATTCTAAAGGATTCACAAACTTTCAAGCACCACTGCAGCTAATATGTTAGGGGATGGGGTGGGCTTTGATTTGTAGTAGTCTTCAAGGACCAAGCAGAAGTCAACACTCAAGTCTACCAAGATCTTAGACAGACACATACAGTAGTAGCCAATGTGACCCCCATAACAAAATCACTCCTACGCCCTTGTTTACACAGACCTTGCAGTGTTCCGTTCAAAATAATACATTAATGAAAATGAAACAACAGAGACAGCCCCTGCGCGTGAAATGGCTCAGCGGGATTTTGTCAAATCATGCATAATGAGTTTTTCTAAGTGCACTGCCTTCCCTTTGTTGCAGTCTTGTGCTGCTAAATGCAGGTCACTCGAACAGAGAGAAAATGTATTACTGAATCATTAGCAAAGCTTATTTCAGATCCAGGTTCAAGATAATAGAGGTCTTCAATCTGCTTTGATATAAAGCGCCCCATATTACAGTTTCTGATGAAAGCATGTTTGTGTTTCTCTCGTGAAATAGTTGCCTCATGGGTCACATATAAAATACTTGACATCTCCATCCTCAGCGGTAATAGCCTTTAAGGTTGTGCTATTTCCTCTAGCACTTAAAAATATGTGGGCTTTGTCAGGATGGGTGTTTCTTTAGACTAAACAATTAGCATCCAGACCAAATAATTGCAAGATTACTGCTTTCTACAAGCAGTGATCAGCATCACTAATCTCCACCCAGAAATACAAATGCTTTGATGAAAGCATCCCCCTGAGAGCCAGCACCCACACAATCTTTGGATTACCATGACCATGTACCTACAACCTGCTCAGCTTTTCAGAACAAACAAGACAATCTGTCAGAGCTGTGTACTGGCAAGTACCACAAATGTGCATAAATTTGCTGTGGAGATTTATGAGGCCCGGCAGTAACGTCACCCATTTTCACTCTAATTCACACTGAGGTTAGAGCAATTTGGCCTCTCATGTATTGTTCTCTTTCCTCTCAGTCACCCCTCCCCACTAGCTCTCTCATACGAATCTCCTCCAGCAGTGTAGGAGCAAATATTGAAATATCCCTAAGCTCGTTTGAGAAAAAGGTATTTGTTTTTTTATCTCAGATCTTGACCCTTTCTATCATATTAAATAGAATAATAAACAAATGTTGGGCAGATACAGTTGTGCTTGAAATTTAATGAACCCTTCAGAATCTTATTTCTGCATATGTTTTACCTACAACATCAGTTTTCACACAAGTCCTAAAGGTAGATAAAGAGAACCCAATTAAACAAAATATTATAAATAATTATAAATAAAATATTATAAATAACATTAAACTCACAACACATTGGTGGAAGTGTTTCCTGGTATGAACAAAGGAAATTTCAGAGAACTTTCAGAGTTGTTGATGCTCATCAGGTTGGAAAAGGTTACAAATCCATCTCTAAAGAGTTTGGACTCCACCAATCCACAGTCAGACAGATTGTGTACAAATGGAGGAAATTCAAGGCCAGCAGTGGTCAGTGATCAACGTGTATAATAGTCTTCAAGGTCACAAAGGAATCCCTGGTAACTTCTAAGCAACTAAAGGCCTTTCTCACATGATGGAGAACACTGAACAACAATGGTGTGCATGGCATTGTTGCATGGAGAAAGCCACTGTTCTCCAAAGACAACATTGCTGCGTGTTTGCAGTTTCTAATTATCATGTCTATAAACCAGAATGCTATTGCAAAAATGTTTTTTTTTTTATATATGAGACCAACATAGAATGTCTTGGTTAAAATTAGATGTTAAGTCTAGTGAAAGGAGAACACTTTATTCCAGCATATGAAATGTGTCCAATCTGTGAAACATGGTGGTGGCAGTATCAACTTGAGAACTTGGGGCATGCAGCAAGACAGTAACCTTAAGTTGTTCTACAAAAGAATGGTTAAAGAGGCATAAAGATAATGTTTTGAAATGGACAAGTCCTGACCTTAATGCAAGAGGAATATTGTGGGCAGATCTAAAGTGAGCAGGTCATGCGAGGAAACCCACAAGATCCCAGAGTCGAAGCTGTTCTGTATGAAGGAATGAGATAAAATGCATCCAAGTCAATGTGCAGGACTGATCAACAGTTATGTAAGAAATATTTAACTGCAGTTATTGTTATACAAGGGGGTCACACCTTATCTGAAAGCAAAGGTTCACATAGTTTTGCTACTCACAGATGTATATGTACAGTATATGCATATGCTAGATGCTGCCATTGCTGGGCCTTTGAGGAAGGCTCTTAATCTCTAACTCCTTAGATTGTATCTCATTACAATTTGCTTAGGATAAAAGCATCTGTCAATTTAAGAACAATTATTCATTCTTACATTCATTCGTTTTTATACTTGTTTTATCCAGTTCTGGGTTGCAGAGAGCTAGGGCCTAAATGCAACACCGGGCAAATTGCTGGAACTCATTCAATCATTCACGTCAAGGCACATGTACTCAGAGTCACTCATTCAATCACTCACTTACACTGAGACACTTTAGAGACACCAGCTGACCGAATGCATATCTTTGGAATGTGGGCCGAAAAGTGGTAGTACATTTAGCGAATCCACGCAGACATAAGGAGAACATGCAAACTTAACACAGACAAAGTCCGGGCCAGGAATCAAACCAGGGACTCGTGGCGCTATGAGAAGAGAGCACTAAACACTGTACCACCACGCCACCCAAGAACTGTTAATACTATTCACCACTGCTTGAGGCAAAGTGAAATATGCTGGAATGGGGATCAAAATTATTTTATGTCAAGTACTTGACGTTCATGGCTGCTATATTACAAGCTGGGTTTCCCATGTTATGTGGATGCAACGTGTGGTTAAATAAAAAAAGGAAAAAATGTACTGCGATTGGTTACACAACATACTAGAGCGGTTTATGTCAACAAATGTTAGATCATTCAGCTTTTGAGAGCTTCACAATGCAGGAAGTGAGAGGAAAGGGAATATGAATAGAAACCTCTTACCTTCAATAACGAACATAATATATGCAGTACATTGTAGCACTGAAGTGGGTTCTTTAGCCCACAGCACTATTTTATAGTAATTAGAATTTTCCAATAGGCACTGAGTTTTGCCTGTTCTGTTTACCTGTAATGGTGCATGTGTTCTGCTACAAAGAAAGAGACTGCACTAATTGGTAGCTTCTGAGAGTTTGACCAGCACAGAGCCATTTGCAGGCTCCTCTAAGTACACATTATTAAAACAGAAGAATGAATTTCCTCTTTGTGATTTGCCTGATGTTGGTACGATGTTTGTTAAACGATCAGTAGGTTTGAAGAGATTTCTCTGTATTTGTGATCCATAAACCCGGCTGCTGAATTATATCAGAAACGAGTCCAATTGAAAACCTTGGGAGGACCACGACTCAAAAAGGGACGTAACCTTCTTGAGCAACCCAGATGTTAAAATTAATCTATAATAATAGTTTAAATAAGCTTATCAGAATAATAAAAATATCATAAGTAAATATTATAAATGAAATGGAATGGAATGGAATATAGAATAGACTTAAAAAGAGAGAACACAATATTGCGGAGTGCATAGTAAATCAGAGAATGTAGTAAATCAAATAAATAAGACATAGAATATGATAACATAGATAGATAGCCAATAGATCTTAAACCAATAGTTGGGAGAATGCACCAATCAAATCTGGAAATCCTGGAGCAGCATCCATTTGTGAGTCTTGGTCCTCCAAAGGTTTCTTCCTTGTAACATTTAGGGAATGGGCCTAGATATGAGAAGATAATCCAAAATTGTAAACTGCTTTGAGACAAGGCTCCATTGTAAAAAGCACTACATAAATAAATCTGACTTGACTTGACTACAAAAGCAGAGTGGTCCAAAGTAGGGAGTAGAGAGGTGCAAGAATTATGGCCAGATAAATGATTTTAATGATTCTTTCCCAAAAGTGTGCTATCGGATATTAAGTTAAAGGTGCCAACAATTATGTCCATACCAGTTTTCAAATGGATACACTTTCTGAATGGATAAAGACAGTAATGTAATATTATTAGTGAAATAAAGAGATGTGGAAAGCTTGCTACTTTTGACAATTTCAACTATTCTTGAAGTAACATAAATGACTTTACAGCAATTTCTGAGTTATTTGAAATAAAAACTGTAAGAGTGTCAGAATATTTTGCACATGAATATAATTTAAGCAGCCTAAAATCAACACTATGTAAAATATCAGTCACTGGATATTACAATCTCCGTTTTTGCAAAATTTAAGTTATTTTGTTAATACATTCAACTTCACCTCCTTATTCGCTTGATCCTGGACAGGGCTCAAGGAAGAAACAACCCTAGATGAGGTACCAGTCCATATAGGGCACATACACTCACACAGTCACACACTAGGGCCACTTCAGAGACACTAATTAACCTAACACACGTGTCTTTGGACTCTGGGAGGAAACCAGTGTACCCACACGGACACAGTGAGGACATGGAGACTCCACACAGAAAGGACCCAGACCACTCCACCTAGGAACTAAACCCAGGATCTTCTTGCTGTGTGGCCACTGTGCCACCCTTTGTTAATAAGGTTGCATTTAGAAAAAAACAGGTAGAAGTACTTAAGCTGTGCCTTCCACCCTTACACTTTTAGAATCTTTTACATTGATTTCTACTGGACAACTGCAGTGTCCAAGAATAGTCTGTGCTCTTGGAAGCCCAACAGATGCTTGCAGACAAAGAAAAAAGTTATTCCTTGTCAAAATAGACCAAACTCTTTTACAAAGGACACAGGAGCTTTCACCCAGGAGTACGCTTTGATATTTCAGTGCCACTTCTGAAAATAGAACCTGTTTTCATGTCTGCTGCTTCAAGGCTTGTGTACAAGTGCTGGCTTTGATTTAGCACTGCACTAGTGAATAGGTTTATGCATATAAATGATTCGTTTTTTTTTAGTACCCTTTTGCTTTCAGTTGAAAGAACCTTTCAGACCCTTTCACTTCTTGCACACTTTATTGTGTGGTAGATTTTACATTGATAATGCTACCACTTTTACCCATCAGTCTATACTGAATACACCATACTGTCAAAGTGAAAATGTTTTTAGAAATCCTTACACATTTGTTTAACATCAAATACTGAAATCTGTAGGGTAAGTGCTGTAGTAAGTATTCAGATTCATTGCTGTGAAACTCCAAATTCAGGTCAGGTTCAAAATGTATCATTGGAATTGTTCTCTGGTGATTGTGTTGCTCTACAGCACACACCCCATCTTTCATGTGCATGCAATGTTTATTTGGTAAGTGCTACAGACTAGCTCCAGATGAATGTATCAGACAATCCACAATAGGATGAAATACAAAATGAGTATGCAGAAAAATGTGCCCTAGGCAACAGTAAAGCAAGATCATAGAGGGATTGTGATCTGTAGATGTGTCACATCCAAAGGTGTGGGATTGTTTTTGCCACTAGTGGGTTGTAGGTGAATAGTTTATATTGACTTATTTTGAGAGTCTTTGATTTTGAATATCCATTTTCATCCAATGCTTAAATATTGCATATTCCAACAAGACAAGGCAATGTGCCAAATAATACAGCAAGTGAGGGAGTGATTGTGGAGGAGGGAATGGACATAAAACATAATGATAGACATTGGAGTCTCTGCAACACTGACCAGGAAAAGTGGGGTAATAATGTGAGGGGAAAAATGAGTAGTGTAGGTTGTATAGTCTGCTTCTACACTTTACTAATACAATGCAATGTACTTAGGATGAATGTCTTTATTATAGTTTGGTCATTTTTCTTTTTTATTAGTTCATTATTCAGTCTTCTGTAAGTGCTTCATCCTGGTGATGATCAAGGTGGGTCTACAGCATTTCCGGTATTACTAGATAGATGGCAGGAATAGACACGTGGAAACAATCCAAGAACATCTCACTCATATTCACTGATTCACACTTACTCTCACAGAGGGGACACTTAGATTTTTGGCAAAAATGTAAACTAATTTACATGCTGATAGTAACTAAAGCTCATTCATGAAACCTGGATCCGGTGAGGCACTGACACCACCAGTTGTGCTAGGTGTTTTTCAGTGTTTATCCAGTTACAGTTTTTCTTATATTTAGATACATTTTATAGTATAACACTGAGTACTTTTTATGAACACTATACTACTACAGGATAGGGTCACACTTTGCCCTCTAACCAGCAACAGTTATTCATGCCATGGATTCCACAAATTTCTGTAAACAATCCCTTGAGATTCTGCTGAATGTCAAAATGATTGCATGATGTAATTTCTGCAAGTGCACATTCATGCTGTGAATCTCCTTCTCTGCCACGCCCCAAAGCTATTTTATTGGTTTCAGGTCTGGAGACTGGGAAGAACATTGAACTCACTGTCATGTTCATGAAACCAGTTTGAGACAACGTTTGTATAGTATATTCATGCTGCAAGAAACAATTAGAAGACGGGTAAATTGTGTCAGCGAAGGGATGCCCATGGTCAGCAACAACACTCAAATAGACTGTGGCATTCAAGCAAAGATTGACTGGTATTAATGAGCCCAAAGTGTGCCAAGTAAACATTCCCACACCAGCACATTACCTCCACCAGGCTGAACTGTTGACAAGGCAAGTTGGGTCCATAGATTCATGCCAACCATAGACTCAATTTCTGACCCTACCATCTGTGTACTTTAGCAGACATTGAGATTCAGCAGGACAGGCTACATTATTTCGATTTTCAAATGTCCAGTCTTGGTGCACCTGTTTCCACTGCAGCCTCAGTTTTCTGTTCTTGGCTGACAGGATTGGAACCCAATGTTGTCATCTGCTGTTGTAACCTAACCGCCTCAAAGTTTGTAACTGTGCATTCTGAGATGCTTTTCTGTGGTTGCGTTATCGTAGACTTTCTGTGAGCTTGAACCAATCTGGTCATTTCAAGTTAAGACTTTTCTCATCTACAAAGCATTTCTTTCTCCAGAACTGTCACTCACTCAATGTTATTCTTTATTGTCCCAACCGTCTATGAAAGTCCCAAGAGGCCAGCAGTTAGGTAAATATTGAAATATTAAAGCCAGCCTTTTTGGAACCAGCGATAATGCCACTGTCAAAATTACGAAAATCACTTTTTCCCAGATTCTGATCGTTGATATGAACATTACCTGAAGCTGCATGATTTTATACATTGCAGTGCTGCCACACAAATAATTGCATGAATGAACAGGCCTATAGACTGTATATATACACAGTGGGGCAAAAAAGTATTGTGTCAGCCACTGATTGCGCAAGTTCTCCTACTTAGAAAGATGAGAGAGGTCTGTAATTTTCATCATAGGTACACTTCAACTATCAGGTGATTCAATCAATGGGATGACAATCAGGTGTGAGTGGGCACCCTATTTTATTTAAAGAACAGGGATCTATCAAAGTCTGCTCTTCACAACACGTTTGTGGAAGTGTATCGTGGCACGAACAAAGGAGATTTCTGAGGACCTCGGAAAAAGAAAAAAATCATTTCTAAAGAGTTTGGACTCCACCAATCCACAGTCAGACAGATTGTGTACATCATGACCCTCCCCAGGAGTGGTCGACCAACAAAGATCACTCCAAGAACAAAGCGTGTAATAGTTGGCGAGGTCACAAAGGACCCCAGGGTAACTTCTAAGCAACTGAAGGCCTCTCTCACATTGGTATCATGGTTTGGGCCTGTTTTGCTGCATCTGGGCCAGGACGGCTTGCCATCATTGATGGAACAATGAATTCTGAATGATATCAGAGAATTCTAAGGCAAAATGTCAGGACATCTGTCCATGAACTGAATCTCAAGAGAAGGTGTGTCATGCAGCCCAAGCACACAAGTTGTTCTACCAAAGAATGGTTATAGAAGAATAAAGTTAATGTTTTGGAATGGCCAAGTCAAAGTCCTGACCTTAATCCAATGGAAATGTTGTGGAAGGACCTGAAGTGAGCAGTGAGGGCAGTTAAAGGTGAGGAAAAACCCCACCCAACATCCCAGAGTTTTGAAGCTGTTCTGTACGGAGGGAATGGGCTAAAAAATTCCTCACAAGGGCAGTTGTGCAGGGACTGATCAAACAGTTACAGGAAACGTTAGTTGCCAGTTAATTGCTGCACAGGGGGGTGTTCACACCAGATAACTGAAAGCAAAGGTTCCGTTCACATACTTGTGGCCCACTCACAGTGTATTATTGGATCATTTTCTGACCACTAAATAAATGACCAAGTATAATATTTTTGTCTCATTTGTTTAACTGGGTTCTCTTTATATACTTTTAAGACTTGTGTGAAAATCTGATGAAGTTTTAGGTCATATTTATGCAAATTCTAAAGGAATCACAAACTTTCAAGCACCACTGGATTATACATTTTCAAGTTATGCACATCTTTTATGAAGGTTTTAACATCTTTCATATGGATAAAACATTGTTTACCATTGTTTAACATTTGTTTAATGAACTGTGGCTAAAGGTAAATGATGAAAGAACAATCAGAATTTTGTATGTCTGTGGAAAGACTACTTTAATATCTGTTTTGGGGCCAATTTTATTCTTTTGAGACAGTGCTGTCTTTGTTGTAGTCTTTCCTGTTAGTTGTGTGTACAGACATTGTGTTTATTAGTTTAACAGCAGTTATCGTTAACTCTTGTGTATCGAAAACGCCTACTAGGAGCGAATTTTTCGATACTTGAGAATCGAGTCAAATAGTCAACTCGGAGTCGTCCAAACTGAATCATTGTACGCTTGCGGAGTTTTCAATAAAGCTTTGCCCTCATTCCTCTTTTCAAGATGGCGGGGTACGATCTAACAACTAAGATCGCGCATTTTTTAGACCGGCATCTTGTGTTTCCGTTGTTGGAATTTCTCTCTGTTAAAGAGGTATGAATTGTATAATATGTGCGTTACAGTCAGCTGTTTGGTTAGCAAAGCAGTATTTGTTGTATAAAGCTGACCCACGTGTTTGATGCTAGTAGCCGGTCAGTAGCATAACAGTGCTAGCATATGCTCACGGCACTGCTAACAAACGCAGTTCGTGTCTGTTGTTCTAATAATGTCGCCTCTAACTTTGTCATTGTAGATTAATTTTTATAAGACGTATTTATATTCTAAATTGTGACATTAGTGACCTCATTAGCTAGAGATTGTTAATAGAACCATATTAATTTGCTGATATATCTACTGTGTTTGCTAATTGGGTTGTTTAGAGTCTGTTGCTGTTCAGTCAATTTTGTTTTGATTCAATTGTGTGGATTAAGGTATCGCTGTGCTGTACAGTTTCGGCTGAATCCGTACGCTTTCTGCAACTGCCCAGCAGTGTCGTGTAATAATACAGCGTGTAGGTAGTAAAGCGATCAGTGAGTGTATGTACTCAGTCCTATCACAATATTATGACTATCCTTTGTTTCTACACTCACTGTCCAGCATGTCAGCCTCCGTTTTACCATATGAGCGCTTTGTTAAGTTTCGGGAGTTAGAGTCTTGCAGGTCCATCTGTATTCTACATACGGTGTTAGTGCCCTTTACGTTGCTGTGACTCTAATGGTCAGGAACTCCCACCGAGCAGGTACATTGGGTGTGGATCATTGTCCTCAGCACTGCAGTGACACTGATGTGATGTTGGTGTGGTTGAAGCTCGCGACTACCAATTCGATAAGACCTGAATATTTTGAAACGGCTGTCACTTTTTACGAGGGGACATGGCCACGTGATGGTCTTGCTGTGTGAAGTCAGACAACCACGTAGCTGATTTGTGGTTGAAAACAGTTGCTAGTCGTTCTCTAACACTCATATACTGCTAACAGGATATGCCTATTTAGAGAATGCTCGCGGTGGACTATTTCCGTCCAGCAGTCATAATGAGTTATAAAAACCCAGCAAGCTTTCCACTTGCTTGGTTTCTGAATCCAGTCGTACAAGCACAACAACACACTAACACACCACCACATGAAAAATCGCTTCAGTGATGAGAAAGGAGGCCACCACCAAATAGTACCTGATATGTGGGAGGTGCTGGGACCATTAGGCGCACAGTAGTAAAGGGTAACTAGAAAAGTGTCTAGAGAATTACCGGTAGTTGAGATGATAATAGCATAATATATCAAAGTAAAGTGCTTCCTTTATGGTAAAAAAAAACATCCTGATTACGGGGTGAGTGTATGTGAGCCAGTGAGTAGAACAAAAGGTGGTCATAATGTGATATGATTTGTAAGTAGATGATCACAATTGTAGAGAAATACTCTGTTTCCATAAGAACAGGATATTTCAGACAGGCCCCTCATCAGCTGTGCGTTTTCATAGTGGAGGAAGGACCAGTTTGTTTGAAGATATTGATGTTTAAATCATAATATTCATTCCACGAGGTATCTACAGTGGTGTGAAAAAGTTTGTCCCCTTCCTGATTTCCTATTTTTTTGCATTTTTGTCACAAGTGTTTTGGAACATCAAACCAATTTAAGTATTAGTCAAAGACAACACAAGTAACACAAAATGCAGTTTATAAATGTAGGTGTTTATTATTAAGGAAGGAAAAAAATCCAAATCTACATGTCCTTGTTTGAAAAAGTGATTGCCCCCTAAACCTAATAACTGGTTGGGCCACCCTTAGCACCAACAACTGCAACTAGAGCGTTGTGGAGGAATTTTGGCCACTCATCTTTGCAGGAATTGTTGTAATTCAAGCCAACACCTGGAGGGTTTTCGAGCTTATGAACGCCTTTTTAAGTTAGCATGCCCACCCAGCATCTCCAATAGGATTTTCAGCTCAGGGGAACTTTGACTAGGCACTCAGGAGGTGGAACTTGGCTGGTGTGTTTTTGGATCATTTGTCGTGATGCAGAAAAGAAACCCAAGTTGTTCAGCTTGAGGTCATGAAAAAGTGGCCGGGACATCTCCTTTCAGGTTTTTTTTTGGTAGGGACAGGCAGAATTCATAGTTCCATTTTATCACCAGGCAGTTTCAGGGTCCTGAAGCAGCAAAAAACAGGCCAGAACTTCACCTACCAACACCATATCTTAATGTTGGTATATGTTTTTTTCGGGAAATTGCTGGGTGTTTGTTACTTTTACCTCCAGGATGTAATGGGACCAACACCACCTTCCAAAGAGTTCAATGACTTTTGGTTCGTTCAGTCCCACAGAATGTTCTACAAGTCTTGGGGATCATCAAGATGTGTTCTGGAAAAATGGAGACGAGCTTTAATGGTATTTTTGCTCAGCAGTGGTTTTCGTTTTGGAACTCTGCCATGCAGGCCATTTTTGCCCAGCCTCTTTCTTATGGTGGAGGCATGAACACGGATTTTAACTGAGGCAAGTGAGGCCTGCAAGTCTTTGGATGTTGTTGTGGGGTCTTTTGTGACCTCTTGGATGAGTCGTCGCTGCGCTCTTGGGATAATTTTGGTCGGCTGGCCACTCCTGGGAAGGTTCACCACTGTTCCATGTCTTCGCCATTTGTGGATAATGGCTCTCACTGTGGTTCGCTGGAGTCCCAAAGCTTTAGAAATGGCTTCATAACCCTTTCCAGACTGATAGATCTCAATTGTTCCTGAGTTTCTTTGGATCTCAGCATGATGTATAGCGTTTAAGGATCTTTTGATGTACTTCACTTTGTTTGTCACTTTTTTTTCACACGAGACCATGTAGGTTTGGATTTTTTTTTGTCCCTTAATAATAAACACCTTCAATTAAAAACTGCATTTTGTGTTTACTTGTGTGTTGTCTGACTAATTTAAATTGGTTTGATGTTCAGAAACACTTACGTGTGACAAACATACAAAAAAAAGGAAATCAGCAAAATGGTAAACACTTTTTCACAATACTGTATTTGCATTGGCATTTGTTGCAGTGGCTGCAATCATATTAGGAAATCCAAAGAAAAATAACTGATCTACACTTTTGGAGCTTATGAACCACATGGAATGAATGTCATGATTTAAAAATCAACATCTTTTAGCGTAGACTGGTCCCTCCTCCACTTTGAATATGCACAGCTGATGGATGAAGGACCTCAGTCTGAAACCTCCTGTTCCTCTGGAAATTCGGAGAACTCTCTGTCTCCTACTAAAGTACACTGCAGATGCCTACTAGGAATCTTTTTTTGGGCGCTCTCATATATAATATAAACCAGCCAATGACCTTAGCAGCTCAATGCATTTAGGCATGTGGAAATGGTCAAGATGGCCGGCTGAAGCTCAAACCAAGCAACAGAAAGGTGATTTTATGTGACTTTGAATGTGGTATGGTTGTTGGTGCTAGACGGGCTGGTCTGAGTACTTCAGAAACTGCTGATCTACTGCAATTTCTCGCACAGAGGTCTCTAGGGTTTACTGATAATGGTCTGAAAAAGAGAAAATATCCAGTGAGCACCAGTTCTCTGGGTGGAAATGGCTTACCTGGAGGTCAGAGAATGGCTAGTCTAGTAAGAGCTGATAGAAAGGAAACAGTAACTCAAGTAATCACCCATTATAACCAAGGTAGGCAGAAGAGCATCTCTGAATGCACAAAAGGTTGAACCTTTAAGCAGACGGGCTAAAGCAGCGGAAGGCCAGAAGGGTGCTACTCCTGTCAGCTAACAGGCAGCTGAGGCTACAGTTCTCACAGGATAACAGAAGATTAGAAAAATATTGCTTTATCTTATGAGTCTTGATATTTTGCCACAACATTCGAATGGTTGGGTCAGAATGTGGTGTTTAACTTTATAATAAATAATCCCGGCATCTGGCATTGCTTACACTGGCATTCTATTTAATATGTAAAGTAAAAGATGAAATATTGAACGCTTGACTATCTGACAGGTTATTTAAGTATTTAAAAAAGCTTTATTAAAGAGTTCATTAAACTAGTTGTTGTGCTACCATATAAGTAGTAGTGAAATGTTTAACTTTTGTTTTTAGATTTACAATGAAAAAGAACTCCTCCAAGGCAAGTTGGATCTCCTCAGTGACACTAACATGGTGGACTTCGCCATGGACGTGTATAAGAATCTTTATCCCGATAGAGAGATTCCACACTGTAAGTCTGCTTACCTTCTTTACTGTGTTATCATTAGACCTTTTGCTTTTTATAAAGTGGTATCAGTTATCCAAACTTGTTATACTAATTTCACCTTCAAATTAACTGCTAATCCTAGATGTAATATCCTAAAATATGTAATATTGGATCATTTTCCTCAATTAATAAACGACCAAGTATAATATTTTTGTCTCATTTGTTTAACTGGGTTCTCTTTATCTACTTTTAGGACTTGTGTGAAAATCTGATGATGTTTTAGGTCATATTTATGCAGAAATGTAGAAAATTTTAAAGGGTCCACAAACTTTCAAGCACCACTGTATAGCACACCCTCAAGGAACAACACAACACCGTGGCTCTTCAGTTACAGGGCTGATACAGCAATACATATGTATTTATTTTTGTGATGTACTACATCGATTTTTCGACTTTTTTTTTTTTTTCTTCTGTTTTTAAGGAAGACAAAACACATTTTAAATGGGGTGTAAACTACAATCTCTGCTCTTGTAGATGCCACAGTAGTGTTTTGACTCGATTTGTCCCCTGAAACTTGTATTTCAGCTGTTTGTTTTCAGTGAACTATGTGGAATATCACAATCTTTTCATGAAGTTCTTTGCAATACCCAGCTCTAATGCAAAGTGAATCAATATTTGTTCAAAATCAAACGAAGACATGAGTTATACGTACGGCAGTTAAAATGCATGTGCTTTAGTTTATCCAGCTGTTTACGACCACAGCGTCCGGAATTGAGACAGATGTTTATTTCCAGTGAATGGACATTGATCGAAGATGTTGTCCTCTTAAACTATTTAAAACAGAATTGCAAATATATTCAATTCAAGCATCAATACAAGTCAGTGTTTTTTTTTTTTTTTTTTTTTTTTCCTTGTTTCAGACACGTCACATTCTAATTTCTGCAGATGTGAAAACTGACAATCATTGGGTTGGATTGACATTAAAACACCATGAAATCAAAGCTGACCCCGAAAGTGTAGTCCCATTGCTGAGGATCAGTCCATAAGACTGTTCAACTACGAAAAACCTCAGAGCTGAGATCAGTAGTGAAGTGTGACTCTTACTTCACTGATATAAAAAGACAAACTGGTGTCACCTGTGAGGAAACGGATCAGATTTGGGCCACACTACATCCATTAACACTGCAGTTGTCAAACAGTACTCACTCGCATAGGTTAAAAATGTGCACGCTGCATTTGTGCCTCATTAACACTCGCTTTTGCTACAGCACTGAGAGAGAAGAGAACATTAGTGGTGGCCCAGCTGAAGCAGCTGCAGGCAGAGACTGAGCCCATCGTCAAGATATTTGAAGACCCTGAGACCACCAGGCAAATGCAGTCAACCAGGTGGGCATGTGAACCGTTTGGCATTCTCGATGAACTTGTGAAACCTCTCTTACTTGTGTCTATTGTAATATTGTTGTTTCTTACAGAGATGGGAGGATGTTGTTTGATTACTTGGCAGAGAAACACAATGTAAGTTTGTCTCCTCTGCATGTTTGATTATGGTATATTTCTGGGTTAGTACTTGGGAGGGTACACCAGCCTATGCTTGCTGACATCTGCTTGTCCTCATTCTAACCTAGTTTCGTCAGGAGTATTTGGATACACTTTACCGTTATGCCAAGTTCCAGTATGAGTGTGGTAACTACTCGGGTGCTGCAGAATATCTCTACTTTTTCCGTGTACTGGTAAGTTTCCTCCTCATCATATACAGCGCAAAAGGCTTGTGCAGTCTAATCTAACAGTGTGCAAAAGGCCACCATTAGATATACCATGATTTTAGCAATGGTGTAATGACAGAAAATATAGGAAATATGTATGCAATATTAAAAACTGACCAGAAAATCAGCTTGTATAGACTTCATTGGCAAGTCTTTGAGCAGTACCAGCGTCTGGCAGCTTCATCATGATGCCGGGTTGACCTGTCCAAAGTAGCTTGATCAGGAGTGGACTTTTTGGAAGGGTTGAAACCAAGAAAATACTTTTTCTGGGTGAAAAAGGCTAATATATGGTAAAGCTCACAATCAGTGGAAGAGAGCATTATGAATTGACGAGTCAGAGTTTGAAATCTTTGGGTCCAACCAACCTGATGTGTTATATATGGTCAGTATACCTTTGGTAAAGTGCTGTGTGTTTAGAAAACCAGTCCTATGATGTTCTGTTCAATGGTTAAGATGCTATGGATGTTTGAAACCCATGGCTTTTCTTATTGGATAATACTTAAACAAAGAGTCTTTGATGATTTTTCAGTATGAATTAAAAAATGTATCATTTAAGTGTCTCTTACCGGCAGTTTTATAGGAGACAAGGAATGCCAGTCCTTCCAGCTAGACATTAGAGCCAGTTATGCTGTCTTAGACATTTGGCCACAGATAGATGCCTTTATTGTCATTATACTTGCATACAACAAAATTTGGTACAACTGTCTGTAAGAAAAATGGAGAAGAAATAAATTATATATAACAGTGCACTTAGTATTGAGACAATTCGATAACTACAGTAGTTGCAATATAAATAACTGATTAAAGTGACTGCATATGTGTGCAGACTTGGCAGAATGCACAGGAAGACCGTGTGTTGGGACAGGAGTCTAAATTGCAGTGTGGGTTATGCCGTGTGGAGTGAGTGGGCATGTGTGCAGAATCTCATGACAGTCAATAATGAGAGGTGGTAATCAGCCAGTGAGGTGTGATATCGGCCACAGCTGGTTATGGCTTTAGTGCAGTTTCTCTTATGAGCTCTTGCGTTTTTCTGTAATTACTTGATTACCTCTGGGAGACTGGGGTCAAGCAGAGTAATGTTAATGGGATGTATGGGAAGGCTGTGGATTCATAAATCAGTTCACATGTCTACTCCACCGATTCCCTGCCATGTGCAGATGTATCGTCCGAACAGTGTTTCCCATGTATTGATTAACACTGGTGTTATTCTTTATTTATTTATTTATTTATTTATTTTTTACTTTTTAAGGTGGGTAAAATCTTGCTACTTACATACAGTAATTTGCTCAATGTATGGAATGACAAGTAGTATTATCATGGAGTGAGAAACTCTGAAAGCACATTGTATTTCCGGGTGTACTTCCGAAGCAAGTTTTTGTTTCTCTGCTCTCACCGTCACCATTTGTGCATGTTCTTGATTGTGTGCACTTGTTGGGTTTGTTTTGGTTTGTTTAATGTAGTTTCTGCACTCTCACATAAGGTAATCTCACTCTCAGTACTTGTTAATATATGCAGTGGAGCTCCTTATGTACTGTAGCATGTACACAATCCCACGCATCAGCTTACCGCCACAAATGGAAACAAATTCTGTGCTAAACACTGGATATATTGGTAGAGTACTGTTTATGTGAATATTATCATAATAAATCTACTGGGACTTGCAGTATTCTGTTATCGTATAACGTTTTTTAAAGCATAAGGGGTGGACAACAAAGCTAGTTAATTCTGGCAAGCTTGAGGGTACAGCTCCAGCTCTGATGCATTTGAGTCATTCATTTTCTACTGGCTTGTTGTTTATTGCGTTTGAACTGATATGCCCTTCTTTTTTTGTGTCAGGTTCCTTCCACAGATAGAAATGCTCTGAGCTCCCTTTGGGGAAAGTTGGCCTCTGAAATCCTCATGCAGAATTGGGAGGCGGCTATGGAGGACCTGACCCGCCTTAGAGAGACCATCGACAACAATGTGAGTCTGTAACGGAAGAGTTAGACCAGTACTTGGTTAGCTGAGCCTTAGAGAAACAGTGGTGCTTAAGTTGTGAACCTTTTATAATTTTCTATATTTTTAAATTAAAATGACGTAAAACATCATCAGATTTTCACACAAGTTCTAAAAGTAAATAGAGAACCCAGTTAAACAAATGAGACAAAAATATTATACTTGGTCATTTATTTATTGAGGGAAATGATCCAATATTACATATTAGTGAGTGGCAAAAGTATGTGAACCTTTGCTTTCAGTAACTGGTGTGACCCCCCTGTGCAGCAATAACTGTAACTAAACATTTCCTGTAACTGTTGATCAGTCCTGCACACCGGCTTGGAAGAATTTTAGCCCATTCCTCCGTACAGAACAGCTTCAGCTCTGGGATGTTGGTGGGTTTCCTCACATTAGCTGCTCACTTCAGGTCCTTCCACAACATTTTGATTGGATTAAGGTCAGGACTTTGACTTGGCCATTCCAAAACATGAACTTTATTCTTCTGTAACCATTCTTTGGTAGAACGACTTGTGTGCTTCGTGTCGTTGTCTTGCTGCATGATCCATCTTCTCTTGAGGTTCAGTTCATGGACAGATGTCCTGACCTTTTCCTTTAGAATTCTCTGATATAATTCAGAATTCATTGTTCCATCAATGATGGCAAGCCGTCCTGGCCCAGATGCAGCAAAACAGGCCCAAACCATGATACTACCACCACCATGTTTCACAGATGGGATAAGGTTCTTATGCTGGAATGCGGTGTTTTCCTTTCTCCAAATATAACGCTTTTCTTTTAAACCAAAAAGTTCTGTTTTGGTTTCATCCGTCCACAAAACATTCTTCCAATAACCTCTGGCTTTTCCACGTGATCTTTAGCAAAACTGCCAGAGGAGCAGCAATGTTCTTTTTGGAGAGCAGTGGCTTTCTCCTGCAACCGACCACTGTCCTAGGGAGGGTAACAATGGTCTTGAATTTTCCTCCATTTGTCTGTGGAATTGGTGGAGTCCAAACTTTTTAGAGATGGTTTTTGTAACCTTTTCCAGCCTGTGGCACCATCAACAACTATTTTTCTGAGGTCCTCAGAAATCTCCTTTGTTCGGTGGCCATGCATGCCATCACGGAATGCAGTATCCCTCATCCAGATGATATTTAGCCAGTATTGTCTAAGTGTATGAAGGGACAGATGGCAAATTGGAATGGGACTCGAATTGTTCCAGCAAGCTCCACGAAGCCACCCCCATTATCGGAAGGAAGATGACGACTTATCTCACAAGCCGATGGGACCAAGTGGTTGTATACCAGATGCCGCATTGGGCATACTAGACTTACCCACTCGCATTTAGTGGAGGGTGTAGCGGCCCCAACTTACGCCACCTGCCTAGTTCCCCTATCAGTAAAACATATATTACTAGAGTGTAATGCTTTTGATAATGAGAGGCAACAACTTTTTTTATAACCCCTACTATATGGGATGTTTTTAATACTACTAAAGCGAAAAGACTGCTTAGTTTCCTTTCAATTATTGACTTTAAGAAATGCATATGAACTTATGGCTTGAATGGTTAGAACCTAGCTGTGTGATGTTTTGACTTTGCTTTATCACCAACAATTGTTTTCCCATGACCGTTCCTGCCGTTGAAATAGGGCCCATCGTGAACCTTACCCTTCCCCCCTTGTTCGTGCATGATACACTTTCCACAAACGTGTTTGAAGAGCAGGAGCCCTCGGTCGTCAGCGGACAAGAAGAGAAAAACGTGATAGGGAGTTCCCTCAAGAGGTCGAGAGGCTCGTGAGTACATAAATCGTCATTTGAGTGGGGAAGAGGATGTCTCTCTCCTCATAAGGACTAACTTTGCTAATCCCTGTTCTTTACATAAAACAGGGTGGCCCCTCCATCTGATTGTCCATCACCATGATTTGAAACACCTGACTTACTATCACCACCTTCAAATTAACTGCTAATCCAGAGGTTCACATACTTTTGCCACTCACTAATATGTAATATTGGATCATTTTCCTCAATAAATAAATGAACAAATATAATTTTGTCTCATTTGTTTAACTGGGTTCTCTTCGTCTACTTTTAGGACTTGTGTGAAAATCTGATGATGTTTAAGGTGATATGGAGAAAATGGACCAATTCTCATTACTTGGTTTGTGTGCTTGTAAATCATATTACTGCAGCATGTACATGTTTTTACCTCTTGCAGTCAGTGAGCTCTCCACTGCAGTCCCTGCAGCAGAGGACGTGGCTCATTCACTGGTCCCTGTTTGTTTTCTTCAATCATCCCAAAGGCAGAGACAACATCATTGAGCTCTTTCTTTACCAACCCCAGTAAGTACAGCTGGAGGAACATGCTTTGAAATCACATTGAAGCCGGAAGTGCATGGCTTTAAAGGGTTCAGTAAAAGGATGCTTGAAATTGGAAGGAACTTTGAGAGTCAGCAGTGCATTGCAGCATGACTGAATAACAAGCTGTAGTTGTTCAGACCCAATTTCAGCTCTCTGGGCTGATTTATAGCCCGTATCCACTTTCAATTTGTGCTGCTCGCTACTCTTTCTGCACATTTTGAAATGGTTGTTAGCGGATGAGTCTAGACTGTGTGTAGTGGTGTGGTGTGGTGTGGTGTAATTAGGCTGTGAGATGTTAAGCAGTTGGTCTTAAGCTGTTTAACAAACCGGTTGCAACAGCAGCCGAAAGCAAGATTTGTACTCGATGTAGACACAAGTTTGCGGACACTCCTTCTAATTACTGAGCTCTCCTATTTTTGCACCACTCACTTGTAACACACTTGCTGTCGTTCCCAACTTTTTTCCTTGGAGTATCTAAGAAACCCCCCCAGCCTGCACATAGACCACAGGAATAGGGATTCATTACAAGTCTTTATTGGTAAAAACTAACATACATTATAGCTTTTTTTCCGCTTTCCTCTTGGCTTCATTTTATAGCCTTCCCTCCCTTTTTTCATTTTGGCTCCTTTTCAAGACAGCTCAATATTCAGCTAAAAGTCAAACAAGCTGGGCATTTTTCTTTTAACATTTGCATTTACAGCATTTAGCAGACACCCTTATCCAGAGCAACTTACAGTTGGTACAGTCTTACAATCCAAGCAATCTTGGGTTTAAGGGTCTTGCTCAAGGACCCAACAGTGGCAGCTTGGCAGAGGTGGGATTTGAACCCTGGACCTTCTGGACCTTAACCACTAGGCTACCACAGTCCCAATGACATCCCAATGGAGTAGACCTGTACACACGTTCTTACAAAAGAATGAGAGTAATAACTGATTAATCAGCACCTATACATGTAAGTCTTTATACATTTGTCACTTAGCAGATCCCCTTTTTCAGAGCGACTTAAAATTGATAGTCTTGCATTCCAAGCAGGTGTGGGTTAGGGGTCTTGCTCAAGGATCCAACAGTGGCAGCTTGGCAGGGGTGGGATTTGAACTCTGGACTTTCTGGTCCTTAGTCCAGTACCTTAACTGCTGGCCACCACAGTCCTTTTTCACTTGTTTGGAGTGGAAAATATCTTTATATACAGATTTTTTTCCTGTGAGTATTATTTTAATACAATTCTAAGCTACATTGACATGCTCAGAGCAGACGAAGCCTTGCTGTTGGGTGTTTGGGCACCAGGTTGGGAGCCATGGGTATAAAGCATACATCTCTGGATTCTCACAGACAAACAGTGGCAGTGTTAGGGGTTGTACTGAATACCCCAGTGACTATCAGTATGACACATTTGGTGGGTTTCGTCATCCAGCAAGTCAATTCATCAATCTTGTGCCCTGCTGTCCTTAAAGTACATAACAAATTGGCTGGCTTGCGCAGAACCTTGACCTCAGCTTCATCAGACACATTAAATGCCAAAAGTGTGCCAGAGCTTACTGTCTAATGTCAGGAGCTAACTTCTCAGTTGTTCCTAAATCTAGTGGTAAGCCACTTTTGGTTGTCCACAACCTTTGTACGTTTGTCTATATAGTGTATGTTGTTACCTTAAGCCTGTTGTATTTGCCGTAGTTTGATATTACATTTACAGCATTTAGCAGACACCCTTATCCAGAGCGACTTACAATTGGTACAGTCTTACAATCCAAGCAATTGTGGGTTAAAGGTCTTGCTCAAGGACCCAACAGTGGCAGCTTGGCAGAGGTGGGACTTGAACCCTGGACCTTCTGGTCCATAGTCCAGTACCTTACCCACTAGGCTATTTTAGTAAGAAGACTATGGTGTGGATATACTTTGTGCTGATAAGGTGAAAGTCATCACCATATTAACTGACTAGATTTCAGGTGTTTCAATGAATACAGATGCAGAAGGCAAGCCCTAACTGATTTTTGGGTCCCCTTCTAACAACCCAGAAGAGGATGCTGTAACAAATGACTCCATTTGTTTCTGGCTAGCATCCTGTTTTGAAAACTGTTTTGTATTGAAGGGAAACGAAAGAATACTGTGTTGCCTTGTGTCATTAAATTATCCCAGAATAGCCTTCGAACAACCTGCAATTTTATTCTGTTTTTTACAATATATGCTCCTAATATCTGCAGTTTTTTGCTTGGCATGTTTGCCAATTAGGCCTATCTACAGAGTACAGAAATACATTTGCAGGTTGATAAGATGTCTGTGTTTGCTAACAGATGGTGTGGCACGAGCTTCTGTTTTGCATTGCTCCTTGCGGCTTATCCTATGCATCCTTGCTTTTCCAGGTATCTGAATGCTATTCAGACAATGTGCCCACACATCCTGCGATACCTGACCACAGCTGTCATCACCAATAAGGATGTGAGAAAGCGCAGACAGGTCCTCAAAGATCTGGTTAAAGTTATCCAACAGGTACTTAACCACTTGGACTAGAGCGGGGCCATTATTCTTTATTATTATTATTTTTTGAGCACTGTGTTCAGTATTGCTGTTAATCATGAAGACCTTTGATTGTGTAAAGGTGTACAGTACTGTGGAACAAGTCTTACAACTTTAGATTAGATATACCATTTGTTTAACCAGTGGTGCAGTGACCATATATAACTACGTTTCAGTCTCTTTTAGCCAGAGTACAACCAGAAAACAAGGAAAAAACAGCTTCTGTAGGCAAGTGGCAAGTGTTTAGTGTGACCTCCCCTTATACTTGAGCAAGAGCAGCATCTGGCAGCTTCATTGGGATGCCAAATTGACCCTTCTACAGTCTGAAGAAGCTTGGTCAGGAATGGTCTTTTTGGAAGGGTAGCAGCCAAGAAACCACTTTTTTGGAAGGGAAACAGGATGGAATGGCTAAGATGTGCTGAAGCTCGCATAGTTTGGAGTGAAGATCAGTGGAAAAGAGTGTTATCATGTGACGAATCTAAGTTTTGATATTTTTGGGTCTTATTTTCGACAATGTTATGTATGGTCATATATACCATCATTAAAACTACAAATCTAGTGTTGGCCCAAGATTTTGGCATAGTACTGTATGTGTTGTCCAATTTGCTGTCATTCTCTAAGGTCAGTGTCAGGATTGCACTGTTGTCCAGACAGCTTATAACGTATTAAGAGCTGGGCTTCAAGCTTCCTTCAGAAAGGGGAGAATTGAAAGTTTTATTCTCAAGGAGAATGGAACTTTATATTAACCTTATTAATCTCTTACTATACAGGTCTGTGTCTCAACATCCATGGCATACTTTTTGTAAAATTGCACATTGTGATCTGGACATTGCCTGATCAACATATTATGTCCGTACTTAGCAATGTTATTTGGGATACTGTAGTGTGCTGGTATTGACATAGTAGCCAAAATACTGCAGTGTTTCCCATACATTGACTACTTTTAATATATATATAAAATGCATGTAAATGAGATATGCATACGTAGAAAGATGAGAGAGGTCTGTAATTTTCATCATAGGTAATCTTCATCAATGAGAGACAAAATGAGAAGAGAAAATCCAGGAAATCACATTGTAGCAGCTTTAAAGCATTTAATTGTAAATCATGGTGGAAAATAAGTATTTGGTCACCCACAAACAACCAATATTTCTGGCTCTCACAGACCTGTAACAACTTCTTTAAGAAGCTCTTCTGTCCTCCACTCATTACCTGTATTAATGGCACCTGTTTGACCTCGTTATCTGTATAACAGACACCTGTCCACAGCCTCAAACAGTCAGACTCCAAACACATCACTCGGGCAACGAAGGAGTGGTTTCATTAAAAAGCATTTTAAGGTCCAGACCTCAACCCCATAGAAAATTTGTGGAGGGAGGTGAAAGTCCATGTTGCCCCAAAACATCACTGCTCTAGAGGAGATCAGCATGGAGGAATGGGCCAAAATACCAGCTACAGTTTGTGCCAACCTGGTGAAGACTTACAGGAAACGTTTGACCTCTGTCATTGCCAACAAAGGTTATGTTACAAAGTATTGAGTTGAACTTTTGTTATTGACCAAATACTTATTTTCCACCATAATTTACAATTAAATTCTTACCTGGATTTTTTTTCTCATTTTGTCTTTCATAGTTGAAGTGTAGTTATGATAAATTACAGACCTCTCTCATCGTTCTAAGTAGTAGAACTTGCACGCACAGACACACACACACACACACACACACACATATATATATATATATATATATATGTAATTTTCTAATTAGTTCTCTTTTTTACTTTTGTAAGATGAGTAATTTCACTGTAAGCGTCTTTCACTTGCTTCTTGCTCACCTTATGAACTTTATACTTTAGGCTTACACTGCTAAGGGATGTATCTTCTACTGAGCTCCGAAGGAACTTCTAGCTGTCACGTTGGTAGAAGATTAATGTTGGGTTGTGTTTTCCTCTCTTTCCTCAGGAGTCTTACACATACAAGGATCCCATCACGGAGTTTGTGGAGTGCCTGTATGTTAATTTTGACTTTGACAGTGCTCAGAAGAAACTCAGGGAATGCGAGTCGGTAAGGCTTACCACCTATTGTGTGTGTGTGTGTGTGTGTGTGTGTGTGTGTGTGTGTGTGTGTGTGTGTGTGTGTGTGTGTGTGTGTGCGCGCACGCACGCCTGTGAAAATAGGCAGGTCTATATCCGCTGAGGTTGTCTTCTCCCTTGCTTTGTGTTGGTTGGAGGCAAAGCATGTCTAAAGCTCACGTGTCCTGTCCTTGACATTTATTCACACACTTCTCATCCCCCCTCTTTGTAATTCACTGCCTTTTCATGAAGCACGGTTTCAGCTTAGCGCTGCTGTCATGGCAGCCTCCAGGCTTTTAGTCAGAGTTGGACCTCAGGGTCCCTTCAGGAAGGAAGCACAAGTAGTGAAATTTTATTAACCTTACTGATCTCTTAGAGCATACAAAAATGTTTTGTGCCTTGAGATGGTGTAATGTGTTACTGCAAAAAGGTTGTTTCTGGGTTTTCTTATACGTTGAAGAACTACATTTACAGCATTTAGCAGACGCCCTTATCCAGAGCGACTTACAATTGATACAGTCTTACAATCCAAGCAATTGTGGTTTAAGGGTCTTGCTCAAGGGCCCAACAGTGGCAGCTTTGGCTGAGGTGGGATTTGAACCCTGGACCTTCTGGTCCATAGTCCAGTATCTTAACCACTAGGCCACCACAGTCCAAGAAGTAGGATGTGTTGCTTAATTCAATGTCTGGGGGGCATGTTTTACTTTTTACCTTTAAGTAAGGCGTTCTTAACTGATATACTGTACTGTGCGAAACTCTTAGGCCACCATGAGATCAGATATACCAATGGTGTAATTACAATGGATTATTTTTCAGTCTCTTTATTGGAATACAACCAGAACATACAGGAAGTTTGTTTGCAGTATCAAAAAATAGCAAAGAAAAAACAGCTTCTGTAGGCTACAGTGGCCAGTATTTAGTGACCTCCTCTTACAGTTTAGCAGTTGCAGCATCTGGCAGTTTCATCGAGGACGCCAAACGAAAATTGACCTTTTTACAGCCTGAAGAAGCTTTTAATAAAGGGATGGTTGTCGAAACTACCAGATGGCTGCGGATGCTCAAATATCAAAAAAGGATTAGCGGCTGGGGTCCACACTTAAAACTTTTGGCACGTAGCAATAGAAAAAAAAAAAAAGAAACAGATATTTTTTTTCCAGTATTTTAACTCTGCATACAAATGTCCTGTATTAATATTTCTAATAAAGAGACTAATACTAATAAATAATTATAAATGGTTTTATGACACCAGTGCTATTAAAACCCAATTTGTATATCTTAATTTGTGTGGCCTAAAGGACCTTTTGCACCAGTACTGTATTGTAGGAGGGGGGGGAATGACCCAAGATAAACCCCCAGTGTTTCACAAATTAAATTTCAGTTTTAATAGGCTGTAGATTGGAATAGAATCATTGGGAGGGTGTCGGCCGGAGAAAAATGGAAGGAGAATGTAGTGTTGTTTTAGAAAAACGATTGAGGCAAAGGGTACACCTCCTGCAGTATGTGGCGATGGATTTGTAATTGGAAGATTCCTTGGCAGAGAATGCCGGAATTCCGAATTCTGGTGGCCCCAAGCACACTGTCAAACCATTATGATTATTATGATTGAAAGCCCGGGCTTCCCCAGCAGGGAAAATGATTGCCCCTCAGTACATGGCAGTCGGAGGCTTTTTAGCACATGTGTAATTGAGATGAGGAATTATCTTGGGTGTGAAACAAATAAAAAGCTGCTTTTTGTAAATAATTTTAAATTAAAGAACCACTTTTAAGTGAATAACATAAAGCAGGTTTGTTGTCTGAATGGTTCATTTGTTTATCTTTTTGCTCTTTAAATCCAATTGGGAAATAACCATTTAGAAAATGGGGCTTTCTTGTTGTTCAAACATGAAAAAATACATTTACAGCATTTAGCAGACGCCCTTATCCAGAGCGACTTACAATTGGTACAGTCTTACAATCCAAGCAATTGTGGGTTAAGGGCCTTGCTCAAGGACCCAACAGTGGCAGCCTGGCAGAGGTGGGATTTGAACCAGTACCTTAACCACTAGGCTACCACAGTCCCGGCGAAATACTGGGTGTTATTCTTTCCAGCAATTACAGGAATGTGACACTTATTGTCTATGATAAGTTCTGTGAAATTGTGCAGTATGTGATCTCGGACTTGTCCAAAACTGTGTGTGTGTGTGTTACACTCTGCTTACTCTCTCAAAGTTCACTGCTCTTTGTAGTTCTACCATTATAGACTATAGTCTGTTTCTCTACATTTGGATGGTGGATCTCAGCACTGTTTGGATACCATTTGGATTGTCAGCACTGCAGTGACACTTAGTGGTGGTGTTAGTGCCTGTTGAGCTGGTAAGGTTGGATCAGACACAGCAGTGCTGCTGGAGTTTTAAAACACTGTTCTCTCACTGTCCTCTTTATTCGAGACATTCTCCTTACTGCTCTACCTTGTGGATGAGTTAGAGACAGTAGCTCATGTGTTGCTGCACAGTTTGTGTTAGTCATCCTCTAATCCTTCATCAGTGCACACAGGAGGCTGCCTATAGGATGCTGGTGACTGGACATTGTTTGATAGTGGATCTGTTTCAGTCCAGCAGTGACACTGAGGTGGTGGGTCCAGATTGTTAGATAACAGAGTAAAGGGGACTAAGAAAGTATGTAGAGAAACAGATGGTCTACAGTTGTGGTACTACTAAGTACAGTGGCCACTAAAACGTAAATGAAGAATAAGCAGAATATAAACTGAAATATATATATATAGTGTTTCAGATGTTGCACAGTACTATACTTGTAGTATGTTATACAGTAAAGCTATAATGGGATACTTTATCGTACCGGTATTGGTGAAATATCCAAGATACTGTACACGTACACTGCACTGGGACATCTACAGCTGTCAGTGAGTCGCAGATTACTCTGCTGTTTGCTACCCAGACGACTGCACGCATTATTTTTTTTATCTGTAACCTCATAGTTACAGTGATGCTTAAGTTTGTGAACCCTTTAGAATTTTCTGTATAAATATGACCTAAAAACATAATCAGATTTCACCACCAAGGGTCCTAAAATTTAGGTCCAAGAGGAACAGAGTTTTTTGGTTTAAAACAAATGAGTCCAAATAATATATCTGGTCATTTTTAATTTATTGAGGGAAAATTTACCCAATATTACATATTAGTGAGTGGCAAAAGTATGTGAAACCTGTAGGATTAGCAGTAAAATTGGAATAAGGGGAACATCAGAGTGAAGGCAGGTTGTTTGTTTTCCAATCAATTAGGATTTGACATTCAGAGGTGAAAGTTGGGGCAACCTTGTTTTATTTAAAGGAAACAGGGGAATCTATCAAAGTTGATCTTCACAAAACATGTTTTATATCAATGGATAAAACAAAGGAGGATTTTCTGAAGACCCTTCAGAAGGGTTGTTGTGATGCTCATTCAGGCTGAAAAGGGTTTTACAAAAACCATCTCTAAAAAGAGAGGTTTGGGACTCCCACAACATCCAACAGTCAGACGATGTGTACAAAAATGGAGGGGGAAAATTCAAAAGGACCCATTGTTACCTCCCAGGGGAGTGGTCGGGACCAACAAAGATCACTCCCAAGGGGACCAAAGGCAGATGTAAATGAGTTTTTTTTGGCTGGAGGTTTCACAAAAAGGACCCCCAGGGTAAAACTTTTTTTCTTAAGGCAAAAAAAAATGGAAAGGCCTCTCTTTGACATTGGGTAATGTTAATGTTTCATGAGGTGCCCCACCATCAGAAGGAACAACTGAACAACAATGCGTTGTGCATGGGGCCAGTGTGGGTACAAGGAGGGAAGCCCACGGCTATCCAAAAAAGAACATGCTGCTAGTTTCTGCAGGCTGCAGTTTTGCTAAAGATCACCGGTGGACAAAAGCCCAAGGAAGGCTATGGAAGAATGGTTTGTGGAAAACGGATGTTTGAGGACCAAAATTAGAAACTTTTCGTTTTTTTGAAAATAAAAAAGCGTTAGGTTTTTGGAGAAAGGAAAACGCTGCATTCCAGCATAAGAAACCTTATCCATCTGTGAAAACGTTCGGTGGGTTAGTTAGTATCATGGGTTTGGGGCTGTTTTGGCAATTCTGGACCAGGGACGGGGCTTGCCATTCAATTGATGGAACAATGACAATTTTTTCTGAATTTATTAATTCAGAGAAGGGAATTCTTAAGCAAAAATTTGTAAGGCCATCTGTCCATTGAACTTGAATCTTCAAGAGGGGAAAGGTGGGGCTCATGCAGCAAGTGAACACCGACCCTGAGCAACACAAGTTCGTTCTACCAAAAAGAATGGTTAATTTTAAATTTTTTAAAAGAAGAATAAGCGTAATGTTTGAAATGGCCAAGGCAAGTCAAAAAAGTCCTGACCTTTAAATCAATCGAAATGTTGTGGAAGGGACTGAAGAGAGGGCAGGCTACTGTGGGGGAAAAACCCACCAAAACTCCCAGAAGCTGAAAAGTGTTTGTACGGCGAGGAATGGGCTTTTTTTTAACAATTCCTCCCCAAAGGGGCCGGTGTGCAAGGACGAATCAAAACAGTTACAGGGAAAACACGTTTAGTTACAGTTATTGCTGCACAGGGGGGTCGCACCAGATACTGAAAGCAAAGGTTCACATACTTTTGCCACTCACTAATATGTAATATTGGATCATTTTCCTCAATAAATAAATGAGCAAGTATAATATTTTTGTGTCATTTGTTTAACTGCGATCTCTTTATCTACTTTTAAGACTTGAGTGAAAATGTGATGTTTTAGGTCATATTTATGCAGAAATATAGAAAATTCTAAAGGGTTCACAAACTTTCAAGCACCGCTCTAAGTGCACATTTCTCCACTTTTGTGTTAAAGCCATTTGCACCAGTGATTGCACCGTTACATCCGTCATTACAGCTCTGTTTCAGTTAATGTATCTGGAATGGTAATATGGGTCAAGTAGTACAATGCCCTAAATCATAGGTATAATAACCTTATTGGACCACAGGCGTTTATACGGTTACATTTTGCAGTGCATAAATGTAATTCTTCACGTTCATGTGCAAATATTAGTTAACTTACAAATTAACAAGGCAGCTTCTCCATATATTTTTCCCAGTGTGACATGACTTTCCGTTTTGGTTAGGAAATGTTGGTGCATCACTAAAAGTACAAGCATTAGTTAGTTACTCGTCGAAGTGCTGCAAAAGTAATTTGGCTGGTGTGGCACTCCTTATAAGCACTGCAGTGATGAGGCACAGGCTGGGTATGTGCAGCTGAGGATAAGACAGCGTAACAACAGTGCTGTGTGTGTACAGTGTCTTGGCTATTTAGACTATATCATGACACTGGATAAAAAAATTAAATAAAAAAACCACTTTTGAATGAATAATGTAAAGCAGGTTTGTTGTCTAAATTATCATCTTTTTGCTCTTTAAATGCAACGGGGAAATGTCTATTTAAAAATGGAGCTGTCAGGTTGTAACATGCATGAAAAACACTGTTACTCTTTCAGTTTTTCAACAGTAAAGCAGAAATTACGCAAGTACATAGTTGTATTTATTCAGCACGAACACGGGTTCCTTTAAACAGTTGTACTGTTACCATAGTCCTCATACTAATGCTACGTTGGTATTTTTTACATCTTTTCTAGGTACTGGTAAATGACTTCTTCCTGGTGGCTTGTCTGGAGGATTTTATTGAAAATGCTCGCCTTTTCATCTTTGAGACGTTCTGTCGGATTCATCAGTGCATCAGCATCAGGTAGCGTCTGGGGAGAGTAGCTCTCTAATCCTCTTAGCGCTATAAATTGTGGTTCGCTCGCTATGAATGCACTTCAGCTGCCAAGATCATAGGACCCAGAGCCAAACCTGCAGAGAGTGGAAACGTGCCACATGGTGTATTTTTGAGAGTGAAAGGGTGAGACAAAGTAAAAAGCACATAGCCACCTATATTTATGTCCTGTACTTTATTTTGTAACTTTGTCTGGTGTATAAATAGGTTTTATAGCTAGAGAAGGTGGTCCTGTTTCTTTTCATCGTTCTATCATACTAACCGAGATGACTTCAATGTTCTGATCAGTTCCTCAGAGGTGTGGATTGGTGCCGCTACTGATTAGGGTGGGACCGGAAATGTATTGATTTGAATGTAGCCTTTGCTTGTGTTCCTACCTTAATTTTTCTTCTGTCCTGCACTTGTTTCCTGTGTGCAGTATGTTGGCAGATAAGCTGAACATGACCCCCGAGGAGGCAGAGAGATGGATAGTAAACCTAATCCGCAATGCCAGGCTGGATGCAAAAATTGACTCCAAACTGGTAAGAAAGCCCAAAGGCGTCTCCATTAGTTGAATCTGCCAGTGCAGCGCAGTGTACCGAGTCTAATGATGTGGGTGATAAGCCGTTCCAATTTATCAGCAGTTCCTGTTCCCATATGCCTCCTTTCTGAAGCCTCATGTGAGGGAGAAAATTGGCGTTGTTTAATATCTCAAATTTGCTGTACAAAGTATGAAACGAATACAAAAAGACTTTGTGTAATCTTTCAGGAGTTGTTTGTGTCAACAGGTCTTCGCTGTCTGTCTTGGCTTCTGAATAGATGAAGCACCACGTGTGCTAAGTGCCATTAAGCCACAAGTAAAAGACTAGGCAGTATTGTTCTTAATGGATTTTGTGACAATAGAGTGGAGTGGAGCAATTCCCAATGGACATGGTTTTACACCATAAGACATTTGTTTTTTTGTTTCTTTTTAAACAGAAATGCATCAATGAGTTGGCCAGTTTTCAGCCTGATCGACCGCGACTGGTTATCAGCTGATCAGTCTCGTGTTGGTCACGTTTAGTCGGTCACGCAGCGACACACAAACAGCCACACATGACAAACACACTGCTTTCACTAAGATTAATTCACAATTCAGTCCTGCTTTAAACACATTTTGAGCTTCAAACTGTTTATTTGCGACAAATCGGTACTGAGGAATCGTTAGATTTCAGTTATGCTCCAATGCTACTACTTGGTGCACTAAATAGTATCTTCATACAGTGGTGCTTGAAAGTTTGTGAAACCTTTACAGTTGTCTGTATGATGTAAAATATCATCAGATTTTCACACAAGTTCTAAAAGTAAATCGAGAACCCAGTTAAACAAATGAGACGACAAATATTGTTCTTGGTCATTTATTTATTGAGGAAAATGGTCCAATATTACCGTATTTTCCGGGCTATAAAGCGCACCGGGTTATAAGACGCAATATCAACGATCGGCTGCTAACGGGTATATTTTCATACATAAAGCGCACCGGGTTATAAGGCGCATGAAATGAAACAAAACTCTTAAGTTCCCTCAGAAGCTCAGTTTGGTCTTTACCTGGCGCAGGGCATCTTCTTGCTTCCTCCACTTCTGTACCATTGATTCGTTAATGTTTTTGAATTCTCTCACAGCTGCTCTATGTCCATGTTGTACTGGGCGTGGATGGACTGATAGCGTTGAGTTGAAATCCGCTTCGAAACGAAAATAATGAATGAATGCACGTACCCTAATGCTGAAGCACATACCGTATTACTCCGCGATGATGCGCACTACGGTTGCCGTAAGCTTCGTAACTTACCAAGGCCGTGCTAAAACATTTTGACAGATTTATGAGCGCCGTGTACCATCTACAATCGGTTCTAGGTCAGAAAGCACAACCAGAATTAATTCATACATTAGACGCACCGCATTTTAAGGCGCACTGTCGATTTTTGAGGGAAAAATTAAGTGAGCCTGCTGCTCCGACTTTTATTGTTTCGTTTTCCACAGATTATGCCCTATTTTAGGACTGTTCCGCAGAAAATTAATTGAGCCTTCTTTATTGGTCCATTTTCTTTTATTACTTTTAGGACTGTTTGAAAATCTGATGTTTTTGGTCATATTTATGCAGAAATATAGAAAATCCTAAAGGGTTCACAAACTTTCAAGCACCACTGTATATACATTTACAGCATTTAGCAGACACCCTTATCCAGAGCGACTTACAATTGATACAGTCTTACAATCCAAGCAATTGTGGGTTAAGGGTCTTGCTCAAGGACCAAACAGTTGCAGCTTGGCAGAGGAGGGATTTGAACCCTGGACCTGGTCCAGAGTCCAGTGCCTTACCCGCTAGGCTACCACAGTCCCGGGTATATAGCGCTTTTTACAATGAAGCATTGTCTCAGAGTCTTTACAATTTTAAATTATCTTCTAATATCTGTGGCCCATCCCAAATTGAGCAAGCCTAGGGCAACAGTGGCAAGGAAAATCTCCCCAAGCTTTATGAGGAAGAAACCTTGGGAGGACCAAGACTCAAAGCGACCAAACCTCGTTAGGTGGCGTTGCTTCCTCCAGTTTTAGGGTGTATTACAGACATTGACAGAAAGCAGCTTTACTTAAAGCAGAGTTGTGTAAGGAAGAAACGGAGATCAGACAATGAGATTCCATTCATAAGAGTCCTTATCTACCTTAATGTAATGTGAAATGACAGGAAATGCATCACAGAAGTAAATATGGAAGTTGGACTCATCTGAAGCAGAAATATCTGTCGAGTTGGACACAGTGTGACAAAATCTGCCGTTTGCCTCTGTTGCCTCTGTGTGTGTTACAGCAACAGGGGATGATGAACTGTTGGTCTCTGTGTATCAGTACAATGATTGTTATATTGAGCATGAAAATTGGTCATGTAAAAATGTCTCAGCTGTTCTATTGCTTTCCACAGGGTCATGTGGTGATGGGCAACAATGCCGTATCACCGTACCAGCAGGTTATTGAGAAGACCAAGAGCCTTTCATTCCGCAGTCAAATGCTCGCCATGAACATAGAGAAGAAACTCAGTCACAGTAACAGGAATGAGGTATAATATTTAAGAAGGATTATCTATTTTCTATCGTTTGTCTTTGGGCACGTCAGAATTGTATCATTTGTTAATCTGTTCATTTTAATTACCGTATTTTTTTTGGTGTGTGGTGCTAGTGGTCTTTTTTTTTTTTTTTTGGTTTGGTTAATTGGTTTTTGTTTTTTTTTTATTTTTTTGTTTTAGGGCACGTCAGGAATTGTATTCATTTGTTAAATATGGTTCATTTTAATTTACCGTATTTTTGGACAATAAGCGAACTTAAAATCCTTTAATTTCTCCAAAAAATAGTCAGTGCGCCTTTTTATTTTTTTTCATAAAATGCGGCTTGCGGTGCGCCTAATGTATGAATGAATTATGGTTGATGCTTTCTGACCTAGAACCGATTGTTGTTTTGATGGTACACGGCGCTCATAAATCTGTCAAAAATGTTTTAGCACGGCCTTGCCTAAGGTACGAAGGCTTACGGCCCACCGTAGTGCGCAAGCATAGCGGAGTAGTAATACGGTATGTGCTTCCCCAAGCATTTAGGGTAACGTGCATTCATTCATTCTAAATTTTCGAAGGCGGATTTTCAAACAGCGCTATCAGTCACGCAGTAACTAACATGGTCATTTTCATAGAGGCAGCCTGCGAGAGAATTCAACATATAACGAATCAATGGTACGGAAGTGGAGGAAGCAAGAAGACGCCCTGCGCCAGGTAAAGACCAAACTGAGCTTCTGATGGAACTTAAGAGTTTCGTTTCATTTCATGCGCCTTATAACCCGGTGCGCTTTATGTATGAACATAGACCCGTTAGCAGCCGATCGTTGATATTGCGTCTTATAACCCGGTGCGCTTTATGGTCCGAAAAATACGGTATCACTTTAAATATTTCATTTTAAATTGGATGTCAATTTTATTCTTCATTATATTTCTCATTTGGCCATAATGGATTTCAAATACATTTTGTGCGCACTTCATATTCACACTGGAAGTGAGTCTACTCTACAGTGCATGTGTGTATGGTTCAGACCATTATTAATGACCCCATTTTCTTTACAGACGCCTAACTGGGCAGCTCAGGACTCCGGCTTCTATTAGAGATGCAGAAGAACAGGGTGGATCAGCTGGCATTTCCATACTTACTCATCCAACTGAATTTTCAATTGCTGAACCTTTCCCAGTATTACCTCAAATATAAAATAACAGGGTCAATTGAAGGTAATCTGGGTTATCACCTTGATTTTTATATGCTTACAGTAGTGTTTCCCCCTCATTTTATTTATATAGGGTTTTTCAGGAAGCCCACAACGCTTCATTTTAATGCGATCTAAACTGCATACATTTATCTTTAGTCAGGTTTCATGCAGTTTCTTGAACTGAACCACAAAATCATCAGTTCGTTGCCAGTCAGTATTGATAACCATGAAATAAAGAAATTCTACTCAATATCTTTTGTCAAAAGTATCTAATACATTTTTCTACATCCAGTATAACCTGTATTGGTATTTTGTCTAGCGCTATGGTATAATCTTTTAAAAGAATAATGGTGCCAGATTATGGAAAGGTGTAGGGTTCGATTATTTACTGAAGGACTTACTAGTGTCACTGAGCCAGATGTGATCCAACGGATGTTATTTCAAGAAACCGCTACCCACTGCTGTGTACATTTGCATTCATAACATCGACAATCTAACGTCTTACATTTTAATGAGCAAGTTTTATGTGGATGTTTATTTGGGCTGCCAATCAGTTCAAATATTTGTTGATTGAACCAGTGTAATAGTATTTTGCTTGCTAATTTGCTTGCTCATGATTGACACTAAAGAAATAATTCGCTTTTTAAAGCATTACATAGTTAGGAGTCAAGAGTGCCGCTGTAATAATTCAAACGCAATAGAGACTCAACACACTTTTCCTGCATGCCAGGCATGGTAATGAACCTGCTGTCACACAGTAATGAGCAAAACGTCCATGGAAAGTCCCCAAATCATTTCCTACTCTCATGGACTCTGTTTTCTGTAGGGAAATGGTGCTCTACTGGATATTGTATGTAGATTGTAGGGAATAGTAATAGTAAGTATGGGTGCCTCTTGTCAAACACATTAACATGTTATTAACTTTGGTAACTGTAATATTTATATATAATTTAATTGACTTGGTGGGTAGCACCATCGACTCGCAGCCAGAAGGTCCTGGGTTGTGGAGCTGTCTGGGTCCTTTGTGTAGAGGCTACATGTCCTTCATGTTGGTTTACTCTGGGTACTCCGGTTTCCTCCCACAGTCCAAAGACATGCACTAGGTTAATTAATTACTCTAAATTGGTTGTGTGATACATATACATGACATTAAATAAACAATAATTGATCAGGACTGTAGCCAGAAGTTGGTTTAACTTTTGTACCAGCTTTCCACACAAGTCTACAGTGTACTGTGGTTTGAATGACAAGTTTCTGCTTACAAATTATAAATTTGACTTGTGCTGACATCCTAATTTTGAGCCGTCCAAGTTTGGCAAGTTAGTCGGTCTGTCAATGTTCATGAACCCACCAGAGCAATTTTCTTTGTCACACTGTGTTCCTGCTTGTGTAAGTCTACAGTTCCACCCACGTTGAAAATTAATTCCCCTCAGACGTGTCCTTGTCTGAGATCACTATCTCAGCCTGAGCTAATGAAATGCGTGTGTAAATAAGATCCAGTATAAAATGACATTAAACAAGAAACGGTCTGTATTTTAGTCTGTAGAATTTTTCTTTGTAAACAATTAAGCAAAAATGGCTTGCACTAGCTATGTTTTATATCAAAGTATCCTGCCACTCAGGGTCACACTGGAGGGTCTGGAGTCTAATCTGGAGTTCACTGGGTATAGGCAGAGGTACACCCAGAACAGCATGCCAATGTATCAGAGGGTTCCATAAACACACCACCCAGCATTCGTGTTGCAAGCCTGACCTGGGATTCTTGTGCTGAGGTTTCCAACAGCTGGCTCATACCACCAAGCCAAAGGAGCCATTAGTTGCATTTTAGTGGTATTTAAACTGCTGGCTGAGCCTCTCATAATTTCACCAGAATTGCCCATGGTTTTGTCCTGTGAATCTCTGTATGCCCTGCCTTGCATATTTTGCATATCCTGCCTGGAATGGCACATGGTGCACCAGGTAACGTTGGCACTTCGCTCTCACAGTTGATTCCTTTTTCAGTTACAGACTGAAGAAACCCAGGGGGGCATGAGTAGAAGTTGCAGGGGGAAGGGGTTTGAGATATTCTGCCCATGCCACCGTGGGTTTCCCGAAGCAAGTAGGTGGATTAGTGATATTAAATTGCATGTAATTGTGGGTCTAGTTCTATATTGTGATGTGCCTTTTTTCCCTTTGGATGCTATGTTGGTTTTGGTGACAGCTTTTTATCCCTGCTGAAAAACAGCATGTGCTGTGTGTGGATGCTGGCCAAAAAGTAAGACTGTCGGAGTTCCATGCTGGTCCAAGTTGATTTAGGCTGGTTCGTTTGTCTGAGGCTGAGTTAGCTGCTGAGCTCACAAGGTAAAGCTATTTGACTAACAGAATTGTCTAAAATAGGAGCATCATCAGACCCACTATCCTGCGGCCGGTGCCCCAATTAAAAAGTTGTTCTGCCAAGCTCAATTCACTGTTGTTGAAAGTCCGTTTTATCCTGGATTGCTGCAAGTTCACTACAGGCACTATATGTCCCATAATGCCTCTGCATCTTTCCAAAAGCTTGAGGCAGTTTCTTTCAGGTTGTCGCGTGGATTAAAAAGAAAGTCGGCTATGCTGCAGGTAAGGATATTAGTGTTCATAGCTATGGCCACTTATAACCATATCACCTACAGCACTAAAGCAAAGTTATCAGTTATGTTGGCATGTACAAAATTGACGCAATTAATAAATGTGTTAATTTGTTCTTAATTTTTCATCCATGGCTCACTTCATCTTTTTAGTGTTTAAGGTTTATAAGCACAGTTGTGCCCTTATGACTAATTGACAAGCAGATGGGTACAGCTGTGCCCTTGTAAATTCAAGTCTTGCTGGTTTTGTTTAGTGTATTGCTTTAACTAGTCTCCCCCCCCCCCCTTAACTAACTACAGTATTATCAGTAGTAAGTCCCCACAATTACAAAGGGGTGAGTGTGTGTGGTCCTACAATGGACTGTTGCCTGGTTTCTGGTAGCAGATTTGCGCTGGCTGTTACTGATCTATTGCTGTTTTAGATTGGGCAGTTGGGTTTGTACTGGATTAGTTTCCAAAATTAGCACCGGTTTGTGCTGGGACAGCACCAGAAATGAGCAAAAACACCAGTTCAAGTTGGCTGGAGTTACACACTGAGCAGTTACTCTTGTCTAAACAATTGTTTTAATTTGTAGTCTCAATCATTTAAAAGAAATAACTGCCCAGTTTAAACATGCCCTGACCAACATAAATCTGCTTAGACCACTTAATAGCTAAAGGTGATGCTCAACGGGATGAGATGACTGCATTAGAGCAATGGTCAGTTTTCAGCTCTCAGATACCACCAGTTTCATGCCATAATTTTTCCTCTTCATTTTGATGCGGTAAAGGTAAAAGGTACCTACATGAGGCTGTCAGCTTGCTAATATTGATATGTAGATAGGCTACATTTAGACACTATAGGCTGCAAGGCTTAGGTCTAGAGAAAACATGGCCTAGATATTGTGTCACATGGTTCAATGTTTGCTGTGTAAATGCAAGTTTTGTGCATGAGTGCAAAAGTTGAGGGCTGTATACAATGTATACAAACAGTATAGTGTTCCTTTAGTTTCAAAATATAAATTCAAATAAGTAGTATATGATAAATGTATCAACAGAAGTCAGCATATGCCTTTGTTCACATGAGTTACATTCTCTATGTATGCCCATGCTTTGCCCTTACAACCCAATGTTTATCTTCTGAGCAGGTTTTTGAATTCTGTAGATTATAATGTTCTCCCCCTTCTTACAGACTGATCTGCTGTAACTCTGCTGATTTGTCTTTGTCTGTTCTTCTTGACGTAGCTGCTCTTGGTAGGCACACGCCCTCTTCACATCAGGATCTGGAAATCTAATGGACTGTGGCAAAATCTTGGACGTGGTATCTTTTAAAAGTTACGTTTTAGGGTTGGGTGTGCCGTTTTATTGAAGGATGCGTTCAGCAGCTACTCTAATTCAGATCGTCTTTATAATGGAGCATAAAAGTCTAGTGCTTTGTTCAATACCCAACACTGGCAATTTAGCAGAACTGGATTTGAAACTCGAGTTGCAGAGTAGTAGTCCTGAGTCTTAACCACTCTGCCACAGTGTTCCCACATTTTTATTTATAACCTCTTGGAATTTTCCCTCCTTGCTGGTAAAGTGGAAACA